>JAVDBV010001216.1:0-17171 GCA_032619315.1 Piper longum
ATATAGTTCATTTGGAGGGTGTGTCATTATAAGCAAAAATTAAAAAGATTGAGCTTAAGGAAAAATGTAGAAGAGAACAGAGTTGGAGAGACTTAGAGGGTTAGAGTGTTGGATAATTGAAGAGTTTGGAAAGGGCTAGTCTTGGAGAGTGAGAGAGCTTATAGATGTGTGATCGAGGATGGTAGAACTCATATATATTCGATCACACATCTATAAGCTCTCTCACTCTCCAAGCCTCTAGCTCTTTCCAAACTCTCCAATTCTCCGAGACACTTAACCCTCTAACTCTCTGCAACTCTTTTCTCTTCTACATTCTTCCTTAGGTTCAAACTTTTTAATCTTTGCTTATAATGACACACCCTACAAATGAACTTAAAAATATTTACTATAACGACAGAATAATCTATGACATGGATACATGAAAGAGGAAACCACCCATGCATCCCAAGTTAGTCCCTCATCGAACAATAAGAGCAAGGCAAAAAGGAAACAGTCTGGGTTTGGGAGCATTTTAATAGGGTCCAACTAATGGATGCTATCGACGCAAGGCAAGGTCAACCGGTTTTCTTCTACGGCTCCTCAAGAAACCCCACACAATCCCCCTCTCACCTAACGTACTACAAAGGACACCAACTTTACCCAACTTGTTCCTATGAGTTATTGAACCCGCTCCACCTCACGCCCAGCCGATAGATCTTATAGTCATTGTATCACAGCAAAGATCTAAAATCATTACGTGTGGGAAAGGGCTGATCAATGGAAAGAAAAATATTACAGTGAGGGTGTTGAAACTCTGAAAAATTGAAGAACATGGTATCTTCTCCCAAGTTATTTGAAGTCCATTCTAAAAAAAGAGATGGCCTATAGCTCATGCGTGAGTTGTCTATAGCAGTACCTGTCCCAAACCTGCCAAATTCATATTATGCAAAAATAAAACTTTCCACAAAGTTATATACCACAAACATTCGTAAATTTGATACTTTCCTCAAAGTTATAAATCACAAACTCCCACTCTAAAACACCGTAATCCCATTGGTTTAGGACACCCTCTCTTAGTAAAAGGTTTTGGCCCTTTTGGCTTCCAATTTTGCCATTTATAATTTCTAAACCACCTTGCTACCCTTGGTGGTCCTGGAGAATACTAAAAATAATTATTGATACTATTAATTGATGATTGTTTGAAATAATTTAGAAAAGCTTTGTAAAAGAAAATCCTAAATGAGATGGCAGAATTAGAAACAAGAAAAGTGTGACTCATTCCCCCTGCTGCTAAATGTTCTCAATCTAATGGGCCTAGCTCTGGGCCTATGGGTGTAAATAATTAAAATTTAAGAAATACAAATTTAAAAAGGTGAACAGTTGCAATATTATCGATGAAAATTTACCTCATATTATATAAAAATTAAAAATGTTTCAAATTCAACGTATGCATCTATTTATTAAAGCATAAAAAAAGAGAATAACTACACATTATAAAATTCCATATAATATTAAATAACTCAATAAAATATCACTATTTTCTTTTTGGGCTTTCTCCTCTCTTTCTTATTTGAAGCTTTTTTCTTTGAACTTTTTATTAAAAAATGAGAATATTTTCTAATATTTTCATACGGTTAGAAATTCATGCCTAATTATCATAAAGATAAAAAATATAAATTATTTAAAATACCATCAGTATTCTCTTAGGTGGGGTTAAATTTAATAATTTATTTTAAAAATAATCTTATGTCGGTATGACATGACCCAAAGAACGACCAGCCCGACAGCTCTTGGCTTAGGGCGGATAGGCCACGGCGAACCTAAGCGGGAGAGACCTGGCCACCCCGGCCCCTGGAGATCCAGCCGAGACTCTCGGCTGCTAGATCAAGCCCTACGTAGTCCGAGGGGAGCCACGTCCGGCCACCTAAACTTCCTGAAGCAAGAAGCCAGTATTTGGACTAGGGGCTGGTCATATACCCATCGACCGAGATCTTTTGCTCAGAGTACTACGTGTGCGTCAGTCACCCAACCGATATATTTTGCTCATCCAAACTCCAACGCTGTTTTCTGATCTGCACTCACACGTCTGTCTCCCTAACCAACCTTTCTCTTCTCCATTTGCAACAAAGGAGGAAACAAAAGATAGACTTGAGAACACTTATCTCGGGACTTCTCATCTTCATCCTCAAACGAAGCTTCTAGATCAAGTGATCACTTTACTTGTTCTGGAGTCGCACTTAGTACGTTCTTATAGTTATTTACTTTTGCCCCCAATATCAACTTTAGTTCTTAAAATTTGAGTTAGTTTTTAGTTCATTGAGCCTCTGATCTTATTACTTATAACACATGAAATAAATAAGGCACATTGAGGGGAATAATTTTAAATAAACAATTTCTAATTAAAATTGAAAATTTTCTTCAACTTAACCTGGTAAATAAATTGATTGATTGCATGGAAATAAACAATTGTTTGATGTGAACGTCCATACTTAATCATCTACTGAAGATGTAAAACATGACGTGTACATTCTCGTTTGTACATGCACACGCCTTTAATCAACACGTCATATATCCAAGATACATGAATTCATTAACAAAATTTTTGTAACTTAGAACTTCAAGTTTGTCACAAAAATTTTGTTCAAATCTGTAAATATTTTCATTACTGAAGCGTCCTTGCTTTCTTATATTAATTTAAAGACAACTTGTACAAAAAAGCACGTCAATTGTCGAGAGCTGTCTATTTTACATGTATTTGTTATTTGAGGATATTGCTAAACATTCACTGTTATAACTAGAACCACACAATTTGTAAATCTGGTTGATAAAAAAGTCAAGAGGAACTAGTCTCCCGACTGTTTTTAAAACGAAGTAATCATGTTCATTAAAGATTGTGGATATAAGATAAAAAATAATAATTCATTCTTTGTAATTTTAGAAGAATAAATTGCTGGGGTACAAATTGATCAAGTGCATGGAATTTAAATGAGAAGCTTTGAAAAGAAAAATGAAATTTAAGTGAGAAGAGAGTTGTGTGTATATAAATATGTAGATACAGACGTAGTATGAGAGGAGTGGATAGATGAAGGCGGTGGTGAAGTGGGAGGCAGTTGGAGGGCATGCAATGGCAAGGCCCGCCCTAAAGAAGGAGAGGCCAGCCATTCATTGACCGGCGGCGGTGCAATTGGACGGAGAAAAGGTCACTGCCCTCCACTTGTCTCACTCCCAACAACAACACCCCTTCCTTCCCATTCTCCCCTTCTCATCCACATCTAACCAACATCCCAACTGAAAACAAGGACACTTCGACCTCATGAACCACACTCGTCCCTTAAATACTTCCCCACCACACCATCTCAAACACTCCTTACAATTACTCCTTCTGTACACTCCACAATCTCTCTCTCTCCCAAATCCAAACTTTGATTCCATATTATTCTCATTTTAGCTAATACAATTTTTTTGTAAGTTAATAGCCGTTCTTAGGGGGTTTTTTTGAGATGGAGGTGCAGTTCGAGTATCAAGAGAATGAGCCGCAGGAGGAGCTGGTGCCGGCGCCGGGCAGCTTCAAGCACCACTGCAGAGTGTGCAAGAGAGGGTTTGGATGCGGCCGGGCACTCGGGGGGCATATGCGGGCGCACGGGCTCGTCGCCGGTGATCAGGAGTTCGACGTCGTGGCCGACGACGACGTGCCGGGGAGGCGGATGTACGCCCTCCGGGCCAATTCCAACCGGCTGAAGGCGTGTCAGGCGTGCGACAATTGCGCGATGGAGTTCTCCTCCTGGAAGGGCTTTCTTGATCACCACCGCAAATGCAGCTCGGGAGGCGATAATGGCAACGACGGCAACCAAGAGGGAGACGACAATGATGACTGTTCGGTGCTCTCGTCGCCTAGATGTCACGACGCGGAGATCGATCAGGACGGCGGCCGAGTTGGAACCGGTGGATGGTCCAAGTTGGGGAAAAGGTCCAGTCGATCACGATCGGTCGCAAAGCCGGCCGACAGCGGGTCACGTTCCGAGGAGGAGGTGTTGGCCAATTGGCTCCTCATGCTCTCCTCCTCCTCCTCTTCCGCCACTGCCGCCGACCAGGGCTTGAAGGTGGAGCCGGTGGCCGAAGAGGACCGCGGGGAAGAAGACAGGATTAAATCAAAAGATGACGATGAAAAGAGGACGACTACGCCCAAGGCGGTGTTCCAGTGCAAAGGCTGCAAGAAAGTGTTCGCATCGCACCAAGCACTCGGCGGCCACCGGGCCAGCCACAAGACCGTCAAAGGCTGCTTTGCGGCGAGGCTAGACCAGGACGGCGGCGATGGTATTCCGCCTTCTCCTTACAACGAAGAAGACGATGAGAAGACCAAACCCAGCGACACAGTGCCGCCGACCTCAAAGAGGAAGCACAAGATGCACGAGTGCACTATATGCCGCCGGACATTCTCGTCCGGCCAGGCCCTCGGCGGCCACAAACGGTGCCACTGGATCACCTCCGCCGGCACGCTGGATCACACCCCAGCATCGTCTCCATTGTCCAAGACTATTAATCCTTCCCACTTGCAAGACCCATTCTTTCTACAGGCCTACTCTGACGTTATCCCCATGGTGGTGAATGGATCGTCGGTGCCAATTGATCTGAACTTGCCGGCGACGGAGGCCGAATCTTCACCTCAGATTCAATATTACAACGGGATTATCAGTCACAAGGATTATCGTGATGATGGTGGTCAATTGGAAGTGGAAAGGAGGATGAAATTAGCGAAATTGAGAGATCTGAGAGCGACCATGGAGAATGTGGGTGGAGATGCTTCTCCCTGGCTGCAGATGGGTATTGGTTCAACTGCAACAAATGTTGTAGTTGGAGCTGACACTTGATTTTTGAAGCCACAATCATTATAGGGATAAGTTTTTTTTTTAATTAATTTTTTATCATTTGATTCATTATTGAAATATTATTGATCATTGATACATGCATTGAGATTTATTTGAATTAGAAGAAGAGTACGGAGAATAGTAGAAATTATGAGGCATTTTTTGTGAGAAGATTTTGATTAATAAACGAGGTAGTCTTTTCATTAGTGAGACACAGCTGATCAGTTTCTTTGTGTTTACCTGTTTTCTGGGTCATGTTCTTGACGTTGTTTGCTTCCTAGCTTTCATGGGGTTTGCATGTTGATTGATTCACTGATCTGATCTTCAATGAAGAGCCCTCATCGCTATGGACTTGATCAAATTATTTATCTAAAATTCGTTTCATTTAAAGACTTGGGGCAGGACCTAGATTGAAAACACATGATTTACCTTGTAGAAAGATGACATGATTTTATAAGGCTTTCATTTTGTGATAATGTGAAAGGATTCTTCTAATAGGCAATACAACACAAACAGCTTCATTGTATATATGAACTCATCAGCTATATATAACTAGTACTTAGCTCCATGTCTAGAACAAAAGCCTACCTCAATGGCTATGAAAGTAAGCCACCTGAGAACTCATCCTAAATTTTTGTAGATTAAGGCAGTAATTTTTACAGCATAATGGATCAAGCCACAGTAAATTAATCGTCCTATACCATTGGAGGACATATACATTTGATAGAGAAAAGCTATATTTTTAAGTTTAGAGTTTGTTTGGTTGGCGTAAAAAAATATGAAATAATTAAGAATGGCAAGCTTTATTAAAAACAATTGTCTTTTTGTAATCAATACAAAATGAAGTACAAATACAATGTCTTTTGTAATCTAAATAATAATGGTTACACCCGAAGACTTTTAATGCAACCCTGTTTTCTAATTATTTTATAATATTATCTTTTATTTCTTATTTATAAATGAATTAAATTACAAATTTTCCTTTTTTCTTATAATTATAAATAAAAAATTTAAATCATCTAAAACTAGACCCTATCTTAAGTTTAATAATTGTTAAGTGTTTGGTTGTGTGATTTACTCTCCCACATTCACGCTTCGCTTCATGTTAAATGAGTGAGTTCGGTGGGACCAAAGGCGAGAAAAATAAATAAAATGTCACGAGCGAGACACAAACACCCAAGAATTATTATGTAGTTCTTTAGGGTTCAATTCAAATCCCTAAGTCAGCCAACGGTGACTTGATAATGATGAATTCACTATTTTTCTTTTGATTTTATACTTTACACAAAATAGTGAATTTTATTGTCTTTAATTTGATTTTCCTATGATAACTTCGACTCTAGTGCCCTAGTTCATCCTCTTATTGCCTTTAAATCTTTAAAATAACTCCACCAATGTGTCCAGAGCATCCAAAAATAGCGGGGTAACAAGTTTCGCCTCTATCTGAGGTCTAGAAGGTATTTAAATTATTTTTGAAGTGCTAATAGATTGAACGAGACCACTTCGTATTAGTTCAAACCAGGAAAATGCTAGACAAGACTAGGTGGCATACGCATATAGTGGGCCGAGGATGGGTGTTGTGCGCTAGTAGCCAGGATCGGTAGCAGACGAGTCACAAATAAGATTCAGGCAATCTAATCACGATCACGATTCACGAGCAATGGAAAGCAGTCACTGGTCCGGGCAGAGCAAGTGGACTTGGTCCACTAAATAGGCCTGACAAGGCTATTGGTAGCTCCAGCAAGGGCTTTTCAGCGATTGCAAGGGGAGACTGCTCAGAATGGTAGATTTTCGACTAGTGAAGGGATTGGCCGCGGTCCTACGGTCGATGTCGGTGCTGGCAGGCAGCGGTAGCGGTGGAAAGCTCAGTTGAACTGTTTTTTGGCCGCTTTTTGTCACCAATTCCTGGTGACAGTGGAAGCATACTTCTGCGGTACTTGTCTTGAGATTGTATCCGGAGATGATGTCATGGGCGGAGATGGCTTGGGTCGTCCAGACGGAGGTTGAGAAGATTGCCCCTTGCTACTGTCGCATAGCTCCAGTGGAGCTCCTTTGGGTTACATTCCCAAAGACAACGACTTCCTATCTGGTGGATCTTGATCAGGATTTGTTATTGGTGTTGAGGAGAGCCCAGCGGAAGTGGTGTTGTGGCCAACATAAACTTTGGTTGGCCAGATGGTGGCTTCAAATTTAATGACATATATCTGATTTCTGATCCTTTATTCTCCAATGGGCCACTACTTGGCTATTTTTTGACTGCAGAGGGCTCTTCCAATAGCGATTCTCAGTAGTATCTTGTCGAGGGCAGTGACATGAGTGTATTGGTGGAGGCAAAGTAGCCGAAGATGATTTGTGCTAGCCAGATGGAGGTAGGGAAGATGGTGGCTTGCAAGTTCTCCATAGCTCAAGCAAGGGGCTTCTCTTTGCTTTTCTAGCCGGCTTATTTGGTGTGGTGGCAAGGCATAGGTCGATAGAGGGATGTGCAGGCTACAATCTTGTCATCCGGATTTGGTTTGTAATTATGTTGGTTGGCTAGCCAAAGGCCCCAAAGTCAAAGTCAGCATCTTTCACATGTTTCCCGCTCCACTCGTGGCGAGATTCCAGCGACTTAGGGCATCTTTGGTGGTGGTTCTTGGCTAGGTTGTGTTGGGAGCAATCCAATGTTTGCACCGGTGGGCTAAGTTGTCGGAGGTGCTACTCTGGCAAGGGGTTCCTCCTCTTTCTTCTTCCTTTCCTTGTTCTTTTTTCTTTTCTTCTTCTCCTTGATTCTTTTAATGAACGAGTCCCCCCTTCCCTATTCTCCTTCACCGCTTGAGTATTTATAAAACTCCAAGCCTTTGGGTATCATTTAGGTGGTTAATAAAGTCGGTTAAGTTGGGTGGACGGAAATGAATGGTAAAACTAGTTCCTTAGCTCGGTTTATAAAGTTCAAAAGCCTAGTCATTTGGTGGTAAAATGTCCTCCAGACTGTAGGTTATGTCCTACATGACCATTCTAAAATTTGAGAGCCTTTGGACAGGTAGGGTAGAGAGTAGAAATTTCTAAAGCTGCTTGGGTCAATTATGCCCTAGGCAACTCCAGAAATTTCCCTGCCAATGCCTCCCAGTCCCAATTTTGTTCATACCAAAATACTTGAACTTTTGGTTTAATAATTTATGGGATTATAGTTCAAGATGTTGGCTAGATTTCATAATTTTTCCTGAATTAATTGAAGTCTCCAAGCCCATTAACGAACCCTAAAACATTTGGTGTGCATCGTAGGAATAATGTTCCCAGCACCTTAACCTTACATTAGTGGCCTTGTTTGTCATGTTAACCTATGCTTTAGTGAGTCAAGGCACCTATAACGACCTAACCCAAAGTGGAACATAATAGGCCTAAATCATCGCTTTAAAAGTGGTTAACTAAAATTGAAGGTCTATAGTCCAATCCTGCTTATAAATAATATCTTGGCCCAGTAGGTATTGAATGTGAGACTAAATTGAGAGATCTTACAATCTACCCACCTTAGGAAATTTTGTCCCCGAAATTCCTACGCATGAGTTGTAACTAGTCCCAACTCATGTCCATCTTTGACCTCTGACCAACATCTTAGCCAACATCCCTAGTCCAGCTCACCAACAAAACTAGGTTGCTCTGATATCATCTGACCCAAAGTGTAAATTAATGGGCCTAAGTCATCTCTTCAAAAGTGGTTAACTAAAGTTAAAGATCTATAGTCAATTCCCACTTATAAAAAGGATGTTACCTTAGTAGGTATTTGATTTAGCACTAAATTGAGGGATCTCACAGCCCATCATTCTAAATTTCAAGCCATTTGGAGTTCGCTTGACCCATCGAAAAATTCGTATGGTTAAGTGAGTTCAATTAGGTGAGGGTACGCCTTAAGTGTGGTTAATCACTAATCATACCGAAAATCTTCAAAGCTCTAATTAAGTTACTTAATGATGGGTCACAAGAAATTAAGTAAGATAATCGAATTAATTAAGTTTCTGAGTATGTCTATGCATGTGTAGAGGTTTTGCCTCATTTTGCATGCGAGTTTGGTTAAAGTGTGATTAGGGTATCATCTCATTAGTGGGGTCAGCAAGATGGGTTTATTGAGTTAGGATGAGGAACTCCACTCATCCAAGTTTGTAAGACTCTTCTATTCAGTCTCCTATTTGACTCCTTGAGAGAGGGTTTTAATGAGTTTTAGACGATAGAATGGTGTCAGTGGCATTTTATCAGATCCATCGATGTTAGGCCATTTAGCTGACTTTTTCACAAATTATTAAAATATCAAGACTAAAATCCCTTGATGGTTTTCAAAATTAAGATCTTAAAAAATTACAATATAAGTCCCTACCCAAGCCAATATATTAGTATATGAGGGTTTATAATTTGTATGATAAAAGTATTGTACAGAGATATAAAGATTACACTAGTACTCATTTCACCCTAGGTAGTGCAATGTATAAGAGTACTGTGTCTTAGGCCCTTTGGGCTCCCAACCAAGCTCTGATACCACTGTTGGGCCCCCAAAAAAGATTTGCAACAGGTTTCATGGGCCTCTCTTAATCCAAAAACTAGCTCAAGAAATAAGGCTTTCCTATTAGCCTATATACAACTCACCAGCACCTTCTACGACCGATGTGGGATAAACCCAACAACTCCCCTTCACACATCGAGCGTCCCTGAAACTATCATCGTCTGACAAACTCCCTTTAAATCAGATGCCACTCGGAAAGCTCCCTTAAATCATCAGGTGGAACCCATGAAGGAAACTCCGACAATCGGCATAGGCAAACACCAAATCTCCCAAGATTGTAACTTGGTTTTGATACCACTTTTTAGGCTATTAGGCCTTTTCGACCCCCAACCAATCTATGATACCACTGTTGGGCCCTTTGGGCCCTGAAACGAGACTTACAAAAAGTTTCACGGGCCTCTCTTAATCCCATAGCTAGCTCAAGAAATAAGGCTTTCCCATTAACCTATATGCAACTCACCCACACCTTCTACGATCGATGTGGGATAAACCCAACACTGCGTGACATAATACATTTTCAAAATTTGTATCACTAACTTAATAATTATTCCAAGTCAACTAAGTACTACAGAGGGTGAAACATGGGGGATGTGAGAACGTATGTTGTATATGTATGTGTATGTATATGGTCATCGTGCATATGCACCAGGTTATTTTATATGAAATAATTCTTGACATACTTCCATGTGAGACTTTCATGAAGTTCAATTTTTCACGCATATGCCAGTATTGAATTATTGGTGACTATTTTTGAACAGGTAATCAAACTTATTTGACTACCGATGTTTTTTATATTATCTATGTAGGTGAGGTCCCTTGATGTCGGTTGGCTTAAACACATGGATTCAAGGGCTCATGGTGGTGGCGGGGGACTGTGTTATGCTTTGATGTTGTATTTGTAACTATGATTTGTGTTGTACTATCATGTGGGCATATCCCCTCAATTTCATTCTGATGATTGACTATGTATGATTTTGAGTTGGGATTGATATGATGCATGTGCCTATTCGTATGACCGATATTACTTTATCCTTATTATTATATCATTGTGGTGGATGATAATTTTGGGGAAAAGTCTAACAATATTCTGCATTGTGTGTAAGTCTCAAAGTCCCAGAACTAATGTTGGAGCACAAAAGGTTCGTTAAACGTATTTAGGTGCAACTGTGTGTATGATAGAGTAGCAAGAACTTGAGGAGCTTACGATTTACACTACATGAAAAGTCCACATGAAAGCCAAGTGTTCGGGTATGATTTCCTAGCACTTGGAGAATGCCTATGTTGTCTTTAAATAATCATTGTGAGACATGTGGAATAGGTAACCACGACCTAGTGTATCTTTTACTATAGGTTCAGCATCATCTAAGAATAAGATACCTAACTCAAAGATCATGAGTAAGTATAAGGACTGGATCATGCATCCACATTTTAAAGTCTTAACTTCTTAGCTAGAGTGGAAGTGGGTGTTGCCTCCGTTGTAGTTTAGAGGGATTATAAGTAATTATAAAGTCATCCTCTTAGTTATTGAGGAGGTGTTGCCTCTCTTATGACTCAGAGTACTTAAGTTAAGATCATTCCTATAGGATGTATATCAGCAATTATTGTATGATATCCATGTAAGGTTTTCCATACTAAGCCTCCTTGAGGGTTGATATCCACTTCCTTGATGTTAGTCTAAGTCAGAAGCCCAATGAATAGCATTTTGATTTATAACATCAGGATTCAGTCCTTGTCTAAGCCGAATTTGGGTGTTACAAATTAAATTTGAGATTTCACATGCAAGGCACAACTCACAAACTCTACTCATCAGTCCCTGAGCCCATTGATAAGAGATGATCATCGAATCACTGTCTCGGCCTCAACCCTACAATGCTATCTTCCCCTTCCCTCTTAGGCCAAGGTGAACCTCTTCTTGCAATCAATCAGTGCTCAGTGTCTTGACATCTAGACCACCCCGAAGATCGTGTCAAACTCTCGCATCGATAGCACTGCAAATTCAATAAACAACATGTGTCATTGTATGGCCACAATAACACCTCTCACACACTCCAGTGGTGACGACTGCTCTGGTAGGAGCAGTCACAACCAAATCATAGCCTAAGTCTTCTAGTCCTACTCCAATCCTAGCTACGTAAGTCTAACATATGAATGTATGAGTGCTAGTAGAGCCAAATGAAACAACAATAAGAACTGAGTCCAGGAGTAGCATACATGTGATCACTACACCATCCTTCACAACCTCATCAACGTTCGCAGTATATACTCTGCCCTACTGCTCATCTCTATCTACATGGCCCATGCTGCTGGCATTGCATTTTCCTTCTGACAAGCTGTGGCAGAAAGACCCCCTATCTTTGCTAGCCTCTCTACTCCTGACCACCGCAGCGCTACTGTCCCTTCCCCGGCTGTTGAGGAGGAGGCAGGGGCAAGAGAACACGCACCGCTACTGGCCACTACAAGTGTTTGATCATGCTTTTGGGTTGACCAATGCTCTAACAACATTCATGAACTTGATGAATAAAGTGTTTAGTCCATATTTAGACTAGTTTGTGATCGTCTTTGTGGATGATATATTTGTATACCCTCCATCTAAGGAAGCCCATGAGCAACATCTCCGGATAGTGTTGCAAACTTTGAGGGAGCACATATTGTACGGAAAGTTTTCAAAGTGCATTTTGTGGCTCTCTAAGGTGAATTTCTAGGACACACTGTGTCAACAGCAAGTATTGTGGTATATCCAGCAAAGATAGAAGCAATTATATAGTGGGAACAGCTGAATACACATTCAAAGGTTCAAAGCTTTCTTGTCTTAGATGGATACTACAGATAGTTAATTCAAAGTTTCTCATCCATAGCAACTCCTCTTACACAGCTGAATAGGAAGGAGGAACAATTCAGATGGACAAATGAGTGTGAGCAGAGTTTCATGACGCTAAAGGAGAGATTGACTTTGGCGCCTATGCTCACATTACCAGAAGGACATGAGGAGTTTGTACTTTACACAGATGTCTTAGGCATTAGTCTAGGTTGTGTTTTGATACAGATGGATAAGGTTATTGCCTATGCATCTCATTAACTAAAGCTGCATAAACGTAACTATCCTACATACAACCTAAAGCTTGCAGCAATAGTATTAGCTCTCAGAATATGGAGGCATTATCTTTATGGAACATTTTTCAGACTTTTGACGAATAACAAGAGCCTGAAATGCATTTTCACATAAAAGGATTTGAACAGCCAACAAAGAAGATGGTTGGAGTTGTTATCAAATTATAAGATTGGCATAGCATACCATGAGGGCAAACCAAATGTGACGGCAGATGCTTTGACCAGAAAGCTAGTCCGAGGTTTAGTTGGATTGGCAGCAGTCTTACTCAAGGTGCTACATGCCAAAGACAATTGGTCAGAATGATTGCATGACTTACGATTTAGCCCAATGTGCTTGACTAGATCAAGGCTGCAAAAGAAGAAGATGAGCAGCTATCAGTGGCTAGAACATGGGATTTACAGAGGTTTGGACAGAGATGCAGATAGACTGGTTAGATTGAGAGGTCGACTATTTGTACCAGAAATCCCAAAGTATTCTAGACTTCGCAGTATGATTCTTCATGAAGCCACAAGTCGAGATGTGCAGTGAACCCAGGTGGAGTGAAGACATACGACAATGTTCGATGAACCTATTGGTGGACAAGATTGAAGAAAGAAGTGTTTGAAACAGTTACCAGATGTCTGGTCTATCAGCCAGTGAAAGCTGAGCATGTTCGTCCAGCTGGAAGTGGGAGAGCATAGCATACGATTTTGTAGCCAGTTTTCCTATGACCCGCCAACAGAGAGATGTCATATGAGTCATAATAGATTGACTAACAAAGAGTGCGCATTTTATACCAATCAGGATGGATTACTCACTGACCACTTGGTCATGTTGTACAGAGATCAGATAGTCAGGATATATGGAATCCCATTGGAGATTATATCAGACAGGGATCCGAGATTTACATCCCGCTTTGGAGAGAATTCCAGGCATCTATGGGTACTGAATTTATGTTTAGTACAACCTTCCATCCTCTGAGAGATGGGCAGACTGAGCAAACCATCTAGACACTAGAGGATTTGCTTCATGCATGCATGTTGGATTTTGGTGGCAATTGGGAAGAGCATTTGCCTCTGGTAGAGTTTGCTATAATAACAGTTGTCATACCAGTATCAGAATGGCACCATTTGAGACACTATATGGTAGACCATGTCGATCTCCAATATGTTGAACAGTGAACCAATGATAGTTTGGCCAAAAATGATCCAACAAACACAAGAGGTAATGGTACTATCCTGAAGAGAATGAGGTCAGCCCATGACCAATAGAGAAGTTATGTTGTTCAGCGCCGACGTAAGGTTCATTTCGCGGAAGGAGATCATGTCCTTCTAAAGGTTCTCCAACTAAGGGAAACATGAGATTTGGGACGTGAGGGAAACTCAGTCTGCGATATATCGAACCAATTGATATGCTAGAATGTATTGGGCAAGTGGCGTATTGACTAGCATTACCGCCTCATCTATCAGCTATACATAACGTATTCTATGCCTCATTTCTGAAGACGTAACACCCACACAACTCTCATGTTGTCAATTTCAGAGAGATAGACCTACAACCTGACCTAATGTTTTGAGAAGATGTGATCAAGATTTTTGATCGTTGAGTGAAGGTTCTCCAACAAAAAGAGGTTCCCCTAGTACAAGTGTAGTGGACTCGATGAGGAGTTGAAGAGTCTACATAAAAATGTGAAGACGAGATTAAGAAGAAATATCCAGAGATATTCAAACAACCAGTTAATCTAGTTTTGTTCTAGTTTACCATATTACTAATGAGTTTGAGACCTCCCTAAGTTAAAATTTCGAGGACAAAATTTTTATAAGGAGAGAAGGTTATAAAACCCGTGACTTGAGTCAGGTTTTTATACTCATGAACGGGGGTAGTTCAGCCATCAGTTCGAGTCTACCTAGTTTCATAACAAATGCACTGAGCCGAGGTCGGTCGTGTGTGGAGCCATGAGGGTCAAATGTATCTGAGTATATAATGATAGCATCCATAACACAATAGAAAAATGAGTTATTAGAATATACGACAATATACCAGATTTGTTTTATTATTATCATTTTATGCATTTGACCATAAATTTGATTTAGGATGACTATCATGTTAGGATGCGTTAGTTAGTATTTTGGGTGAGTTGGTAGGTTTAGAACATGACATTTTAGTTTAAGGGGTGTATAGTATTTTATATTATTTTATCGTATTTATTTTATATTTGTTGAATAATTTATTTATTATTATTGACCCAAGTCGAGAGCAAGTCAAGTTTCAATTACAAAACTACGGTATGTTTTTTTTCCAACTCTTTTCCCTCCCGTGTCACCTTACTTGACTGCCACCTCCTTACTCCTCCCCAACACCTGTTTCCACCTTCGGTGCTGGCCGCGTCACTTGTAACCGCCGTCTCCTGCAACTCCCTCACCGCTGCCCCCGACTGCTCACCCTCACCCCGCCTTCCTTTCCTTCTCCCGACCTTCTACTCATCCCTCGCCACCGCTCTTGTCTGTTTTGTGGAGCACCGCCGTCCTTGCCGCCGCCTATTGCACCTTGCTGCTGCCAAATGTCCTCGGCACTCCCTCATCACCGTCAACATTGTCTGACCTCAGCTACTTCTGGGAGCTACAAAAGCCGCCGACAGTCCTCAGAAGCCTTTGCATCATTTTTGGGGTTCGGCCACTGGCGGTGACTGCCGTTGCCGTAGGCCAGTCATTGATCAACCGAGGTGGGCTCGCCATTCCCTATCTCGACCAAGGTAGAGCTCTTCCACTCCTCCTGAAATCCCTCTCTTTCCATCGATGGGTAGATCTTCTAGCAACTGCTGACGAGTTTTTTGGTGAGCTGCCGAAATGTATGGCCCCACCGGCCTCAGCTATGCCAGCCAGTGTTGTCCTCTCCTTGCTCCCCTTATCCTCCTTCAGGTGGTTTGGTTAGCCGCTAGCAGCAGTAACCTGCCGCAAACCATACTGCTGCCGAACCACAGCCACAGGCCGTTGTCAGATTTTGCACGTTGCGATGTGACAAATACGACCCTCGTCACCCTATCATGTCTAACTGACCGTCGATCGCCGTCGGTTGTAGCCGCCGTCATTAGGTATACTAAATTTGAACTAATTTCATAGGTACTATTAATGATAGAGATGAATACGTGAAATTGAGTTGTGATGAATGATGAAATTATCAGATAACATATGAATTGATTCACATGATTATAATGTGTATATTATTGATGAATATTGATAATTCTATCATATGAACAAATGCGAATTTGTATAATATGTGAATGTAATTTTTTGTTGATTGCTCATAATTTGGATGGTTTATTATAAATGACTCGAATGGGTTTAGATGCCCAAGTAAGAGATTGGATATGATTTGTATCGCATGTTTCACATGTGGTTTATTATAGTGTATGAATTAATTCATATACGTGGTGCTGATATCACATGTTTCATCGAAGTGAATACCTTAGTTTAAGATTTTGTCATGAATTGTACTACAAGTTGTGTATGATTAATGATGAGTGCAACATCCATAGATCATACTAGGCATTAACATTTAGCTTTGATGTGTAAGTACGAAGTTGGAGTTTGCCACTTAGGCGCGAGAACCAACTTGAAACTTCTACCATGTCTGTTTAGGTCTTGTTCTCTGAGTTTATGATCTTCTCTATCGAATTTTGATTTAACTGATGGTGATGAGTGATAGATTTATTAGATTCCACTTAACACTGGTCATTTAGCTGAATAATTGTTGGATTAAAAACCCTTGAGAATGAGATCCATCGAGTTTTTTTTCGAAAATCAGCTCCAGATCAAGTTACCTTCAGGCCTATAATGTTAAATCCCTTCTCAGGTCTATATATGAATTTATCGAGTTTTCAATGAGATGAGAGAAGATGAAACCGACTTGCATGTACCATGAGAGGTGCACATACCACTCACAACAGACTCTAGATTGGTGAGTGGGTCGTTCCATTCCCGAGGAATCCTAACAACTCCAAAGTTTGACCTTCATCAAACCTGAAGAAGTGTGGAGGTTTACAGGTAGTGCAATGCAGTGCATGTTTAGACGTGTAGATTCAAAAGGTACTAAAGGCAACTACACGAGAGTGTTCAGCCTTTGTGCTCAAGGCTACATAATATATAGAGGATGTAGAGAGCTTAATTAGACGGGTTTCTCGAGAGTGTGATAGTTTGAAAAATATCGAGAGACGCATCAGACTAGTGAAACTAGGACGTTGTTGAGACTATAGCTTGATGGCTCCTTAATAGTTGCTCTTATGAGTGTTCTTGTGAAGTTATGAATGTTTTGTTTTAATATGAGTAAGCTTTCATGTGTCAGTTTGATATATAGTTATTTCTGGACTAATAACAATCATTACTAATATTTTCTTATTTTATATGTAGGTGAGAACCTTGATGAGTGAGCACTATTGGTTACTATAAAAGAGCATCAATACTACTTTGCACATATGTACCTACTAAGGATGAAATGTAGTTGAAATGAAACTTTATAATGATTTGATATAAATTTTGGCTATGATGATTATCATATTATATACAATGTAATGCTCTTTTGAAAGTTTTGATGAAAATTGAATAGGACTAGTAGGCGTGTCGAGACCCAACTCAAAGAAACATGATGTAAATGATGCAGGTGAAATCTAATGTGTTGTAAAGTATTGTAAATATATATATATATATATATA
>JAVDBV010001217.1:0-18303 GCA_032619315.1 Piper longum
TAACATAACAAAGTTATATTGACAACTACGCACACGACTGCAAAAAAATTAATGATATAATCCCTGAAATACACACATCACAACTTGTAGCATACGCATAAGATGATCGATCTGTGATCCATTCTGTTTTTTCTCTTCTATCTAATAAACAAATGTGGTGGATAGAGTGCATCTTTCAGACATCGCAATTCCATCTTGATGTAGGAACACAGCTTAGGTAGTGACACCAATGGCACTTATCATTTCCGTTCACCCCTCGAAACAACATCACCAAGCCCACGACATATCTGCAAAACTAATAGTAATGGTTTATGCATTTTGCAGAGTGTAAGAACCCATTTTGAGAGGGAAAAAGATCATTTCTGATAGAACTTACCCAACAACAAGCAAGACGAAAGCAATAAACCATAGTACATACTGATAAACCTTGTACTTCGATTTAAACCTGCCAGTCGGAGGAAGACTGTGACCACGTTCTACCCATCCGAATTGGGGGCGTATCAATAGCACAAATCCAAGTAAAAAGCCACTCAAAAACCCTCCAATATGCGCAAAGTTATCAACATGGGGCAAAATTCCCACGGCCAAGTTGACAAGAATTATGAAGATCAAAGTAATTAAAGCTGCGTCCTGATAACATAAGATTCAATTTGTTGGAAAATTCTACACAAAATGGTGAAAAGATAAAGATAAAAATGAATAAGCTTATTACCTTGTTGGAGTAGATGCTCCAGTTTGTAATGAGCTCTGATAACATTGCTCCTAAAAGCCCAAAGAGGGCGCCCGAAGCACCAACAGATATACTGTTTTTCATGAATAGAACAGATAGAATACTACCCCCGAATCCTGATAATAGATAGATTATCCCGATCCGTACTGCATCCAGACAACAAAGCCAAATCAGTAAAGCATAAGAATATATAAACATTTCGACCAAAATTTCTCAATGTTACACTTTGTGAAATATTGGAGCTGAAAACTGGTTTTGTCTTTTGCATAAAAGATGCCCTTCGACACATGGAACTGATTAAAGAAAGCAAGTCCTATTCATATAAAAGCTTACCGAAACCAAACTGTTGCTCAAGGCGAATACCAATGAAGACTAAGCTTAGCATATTAGCAAGAAGGTGGATCACACCGGCGTGCAACCAAATACAAGACACAAGCCTCCATCCTTCATTTCCATGTATAACTTTGTCACGGACAAGACCTCCCAACTTCTGTAAGCTGCATATGGGCAATCTATATCAAACTTTCTACTCAAAGTAACATAAAAAATAAAGAAAAAAAATCCCCTCAAGTCTAAACTTCAAAATAAGCAATTCCATGTTTCTATTTATCATTTGACAGATCCAACAAATGAACTTTCCACAAAATTTCTAAGGGTTCTGCTCTCGTTATCAAATAATACTCGGGATTTAAATACAACCGTATCATTGAGTATAACATCCAATTACCACAGATCCCAACTCCCAAAGAAAAATCACACCGAGATGTAACACAAGCAATGAAACCCTTATGTTAGGCACTCCAAACCTTTCTTACCACCAAAACTATATGAAATTCCCACACTCCCCTCCCATTAAATCTCCTCAAAATCAAACAAATAATCAAAAACCATCCTCCACAACTCAACTCCTAAAGCAGCAACCTTTACCATCACCGTACTCAAAATCCAACAAAAGGTCAAAATCAAGAAAAGGATATAAACCATTCTATCCAATCACCGCCCATAATCCACAAACAATCAAATATCAATCTCAAAACACAAATCTTTACCATCAACAAACTCAAAATTCAACATTAACAAAAAATCAAACAAAGGATCCACAGATTATCAATAAATCTATCTCAAAGCAGTAATCTTTACCGTTTAAAAAAAAACTCAAAAATCAAAATCCAACAAAGATCAAACGAAACTCACGTCTCCGAGGATGGGCCGAAGAGGGGGTTCTCCCGGAGAGGCTGGAAGGAGAATCTACCGAGGAACCTGGCCACGCACTGGCCGAGCAAGGGGTTGTGCTTCTTTGGGCAGTCGTTGGCGAACATGACGATGATGAACATGGCTACGTTGACGACAACCACCACGGGCACCAACCACGACGGCCACTGCTTCTCCGCCTCCGGCTCGTACGAGTACGGTGGCGGCACCCGGCCCTTCCCACCGGCCTGGTACGCCGGATCGCTGCCAGCCATTGTCGGAGCTCGTCGGCGGCGGTTGGTGGGGAGGCGGGGTTGAGGTGGCCGAGCGCGGTCGGTGGGGTACTTTAACAGCCGGGCGGTGGGGGACCTACCATTGGGTGGTGGTTTTTATTTATTTATGGCTAATGATGTTTTTCCCGTATTAAAATCGATAATTTTAGTGTTTTTATAATGGAAAAAGATTAGTAAATAAAGTGTTATGTCCCCAATTTTAATCCAAACATGACTCTAATTTTATAAAAGAACAAAATAAAAAAGAGCAAAATACCTTTCTACCCCTTCTTTCGTGATGGCCCAGACGACCCTAGCTGTCATCGAAGTCGGTAGAAACCAAGCTCAGCCGACCAGGCTTAGTCGAAACCTAGCCGTAAGCTATTCTTTTTTATATGGCCACACCGATCTGGCCGCTGCGGGCTAGACCTAATCCTTTTCCGACCAGGCAAATCTATGGCTGCTCGACTGAGCCATATCTAATTTCTAGCGGGACATGGCCGTGCACCGCCAAATTTAAATGACACGGTTATATTGGTCATAATTGGCGAAAAAAATTTTAGTTTTTTTTTTAAAAAAGATTAGATTTTGGTCTTTCTTATAATTGGACAGCCCAAGTCAAATTTTGGGGCAAAAATTTTTTTTATCCCTCGCTCACGGAATCGGGACTCTTTTATATTGTAATAAAATTAGACGAAAAATTATTATGATTATTAATTACTTCTCTAAGAAATGCCATTAAAAAAAATTCCTTTGAAAAAACCTGAAATTAAGTTTTTTCCTCATTTATTCTTTTTGTGTTAAAAATTTGGATTTTTTAAACTTTTGTGCTGTCATGTTTTTAAAAATTGGGGTTGATTATGACACACAATAAAATTTATAAAATTTTCAATAATTATTTAATTAATAATTTTTATTCCTAAAAATTATTTATTTATTGCTAATTATGGCCCACAAAAATTTTTATGAATTCATAAAGGATAAAGTTAGATATATGCAAAATTGTATGTAAAAGGATTTGTTTATGATAAAAATACATGATAATTGACTTAAATCGTCTATTAATTGATTTAAATTGTCGTTATGAAAAACGATCTCATGTATCTTCTGCTAGGTCACATCGTTTCATAAATCTTTTTTTTTTGTTAAAAACCTCTTCTCTTAGAGATACTAATAAAAATGTATTTATTTGTATTATGTACCCAAATGCTATAGTATTAATATGTTTTGCATCTCTCCTACAAAGTTTTAAACTATTTACAATTAGGTTATGCCATTCTCACTTCATGAATATTTATCCTATAAAAGTTTTTTTTTTTTTTTGTTGATCTTGAATGTGATTGTATTCTGGACGTAGTTAGACGCCAAATGATCGTATAATGTTCATTAATAAATTGTTTGTTAGGGGAATATATGATTTGAATATGTGACTTGTGAGTCTATATATGGTGGTGCAGGTGCCCTACCCTCCAAACTGATCTTTACTAGCCAGTTTTTATAGGTTTTGCTTGGTATGGCAACAAACAATGAACAACTATCAAAACTGCTAATATCTAATATGTGCTAACATTAGAGCAGCATTGGGCATCCAGTTAATGGAAATAATAAATGCCAACCAAACCACTCATTCACAACCATTCAAGAAATGGAAAAGGACACAGATATTGACTTCCTCTGTGAACCCATGTTGGCTTAATTTAATGGAACAAACAAGTTGCTTGTTATGAGAGGAAAAAAAAAAACAAACAAGAATAGTTTAGGGGTAAAAAAAAAAGGTTTGACATAGCATGAGTAGGTTGACATTTTACCAATTTTCAGAACAAGAAACCTACCATCTTCGAGAATTCTCGTCGAACCATGTTTACTTTTCTTAAGGCCATCATTTTCTTATGAACATACGCAACCGTGTGACCAACTTTAGTACTCGCTTTGTTTTTTTATGCACTTTTAGTGAATTAGGTGTTTGGAGTCGTTGGACATGAGTGAAAAAGAGGGCAAGAAGTGAGGAATGATCGGGTCTGGAAGATTGTGGTACATGGCCAGCAGGAGCTTGATGTTAACAAGGAAATATTTCCAGCTACGCATATATGCAGCACCTGTAAAACAATACTTGTGAATGATATCTTGGTCCACGCTGCCCAAATGAAGTAATATCCTCCAAGAGTTTAGAATAAGAGTTAACTAGGAGAAAAGCAAGCGAGAACTGGAGCAGAAAAGAACACGGGTTTCGTTCAACTTGGATGCATGCTAAATTTTCAAAGGTCATATAAACCCATTTGTCATTAGTTACACCTCCAAATTTCAATAATACTCTTCTATAAAGTTACGAGCTATGTATACATAAGCAGTACATAACCAATACTCCGTGACAATGAGAGAATACAACTCGCTGGAATGTGACATACACGAGATATGTTGAATGCCCGGCCTGATGAATGTTATGAGCCATCAATGTGATATAGAAAGCACAACTTACAGTTATAAAAAAGATATACGTAAATGAAGGTTTGAACATGTTTCTGTTATTGAACAAGTTTTGATCAGATTCTTGAACAAACTTTCAATCCTAAATCTTGCAAAAAAGTAGTAGCAAATGGTCACACAAAAGATGGGCACTCAACGCTCTACTCCTCCACCTCCAAGCTTGGGTCCCTTAGGTGCTGCACCTTTGGGCATGCTACCCTTGGTTTGTGTTTTCTGGGCCTTGGCCAATACTGCTCTTGGCCTTCTTTTCATCCTTTGTTTTCTTAATCCTCTCTTTTATTTCTCTGCAAAATATATATTTACTACAACAATTCATGCACCGCTAAGATAAGGAGAGATGAAAAGAATAGGAGCGACAATGAAATCTCTTACCTCAAAGCAGCGTTGCAGTCAGCATCTTGAATCTCTGCCTTCTCAGTTCTTCTTTTCTGAAATACTTCCAAGTTAGCTCCTACAATTGACCTAGTGTAGGCCTTCTTGGTTGCACGACGCCTCTTTTTAACCGTTTCAGCATGGACCTCCGGCAACCATCCATACAAAGTGAAAACATGTTCTGTATGCTATATACACATGGTGCAATTACGCAAGAGGGTAGTCCTTTGGCTAAAACCGCAGACTACTACTCTCAACCACCTCTCACGTCCACACACATATGCTGCATCCACTGGTCTTAGTGTGTGTGGAATGTTGTAACAAATAACATGCCTTATAATCAACCATTCATTTTCAGACACAAGCAAAAATAAAAAAAAAACTGCCACAAGGTGGATCACATTAATGTTCAGATGGTCACATACGCACAAACAAAAGTACCAAAACATAACTGTTGAAAAATCGTCACAGATAGAAAGCGAATTTAAAAAAAATCTCACAGTTAACCACCTTCTTGTGCTGCTTCCTGTACATAGCAGTTCATGTGAGCTTTCATGGCTTTAGCCTGTTGTGGAAGTAGCGCTTACATTTTGAAGTGGAAAAGAGAGACCTGAGAAGATGAAATTTTAATTATAAAACTCTGGAAAATTTACAAACATAAAAGTACACACTTGTATTAAATGACACAAGAAATAAAACCTGGGAATCAGATCTAACAAATCTGATACCCTTTCCGGGGTATATCTTTGCACCACTAAAACGACAGAGTTCTGTCCTGAACAAACAAAACTGATGGTCAATTTTTACCCAACATTTGATTTAACAAAAGAAGTCTCTCATTCTCTACACACTCCAGATTAACAAATGAATGCTCAAAACTTACATCATGCACTATGTTCCACAGTATATTAGTATGAAGGAAACAAACGATTACTGGCAATTTATTAGAAGCACATTCACCTTTTAAACACCAGAACAAACCAGTTAATTTCAGTCTAAATAAGATAATAAACAGCTTTAGATTTTAGCTAATATCTCCGAATTCACATACCACGAGCAACAATAACACTCTCATTATCGCAAACAATGCATTCCCAGAAGCATTAGAAACAATGCATCCCCTTTCCCAACTTTGCCAATCATTATCTCATTTTACAATAACAAAAATTTACCCATCTTGACAAGTTGCCCACCAGTTCGTTCAATCGTGCAAACAAATCAATAGGCTGCCGATCCATAATCATTAAAAACCATCAAACGAGTCCACCTCCATCAACACCCAAAATAATAATCAAAACTTCTCAAATGCAAACCTAATTCAACCAAAAACACAGCTAATGTATCCCTTCCTCTTCCAAATCTGGTCCCAACACGTCGAACTAAGACTCCAAAAACCCTAATTTCTTTGTAGGGTATTAGAATGAACTGGGCTTAGTAGTGGGCCTAATATGGGCTTTCGTAGGCCATAA
Organism: Piper longum; assembly: GCA_032619315.1. NCBI lineage: Eukaryota > Viridiplantae > Streptophyta > Magnoliopsida > Piperales > Piperaceae > Piper > Piper longum. The sequence goes on from JAVDBV010001217.1 coordinate 6,519, forward strand.
ATAAATAAAGTGCTGCGCGTGAGGGTGTAAACGAGCCGAACCGAGCCGAACCGAGCAGAGGTGTGCTTGAGTTTGGCTCATTATAAAACGAGCCGAGCCAAACTTTAATATAAATAAGTCGAGCTTTAATGTAAACGAGCCGAGCCGAGCTGAGCCTGTCCAAAATTTATAGTGTTTGGGCTTGGTTCAGCCGGGTTCGAGCTAAATTCGAGCCGAACTCTAACCTAGCAAATGTTTATATGCTCAACTTATATATGATCAAAAATTTTTTTGAATATTATATAAGTTCAACATGACCTTAATAGTATTTACGAGACGAGACAAACCAAACATTTTTTCGAGTTTGAATACATCGAGTTCAAGTTTCGAGCCGAGTCAGAGCCAAATATTCCTTTGCTCAAGTTCTGTTTGTTATTCAACGAGCTTATCTATTTCGAGCCGAGTATTTTTTCGAGCACAAAATTAACGAGCACGAGCATGAGCCTAGCCGAGCCGAACGCAAAAAGCTCGCGAGTAGGCTTGACTCATTTACACGCCTTTGCATGACCCTCAAATCTAGATATTGAACATAGACATAATTACATTCACTTGTGATCATAAAAATATAATTATTAATATGGTTAAAAATGAAGGATGATCTTATATAGAACAAAAAAAAGAATGTAAGGTTTTAAGGAGTGAATATTTATTTGGTGTGCAAATGGAGAAAGTACAACTTTTTTTGAAAATAATAAATTCGAATTATATCGTATAGAGGTGCAAATTAATCGAAATCAATCTGGCTTAATAAGGCTCATCTCCTTGATATTTAATGGCGCTCGTGGCCAAGTTAATTTTATTTAACCCAAATTCAACATATTTGTCATAGAATTTAGGATTTAATGTATAAGCGTATGCAAGCCTTTGAGCTAAATTTTTATTAAATCAAACTAAGGGCCAGTTTCTTTGTCTTGAAACGGTAAGAAAAAAAATGTAAAATTTAGAGGTCAAGAATTTTCCTTTTGTTTGAATATTTTGAAATTTAGTCAAGAGAAAATTTAATTTTAGTCTAAGTAAATTTATGTAAAAATTTTATAAAATAATATTTTCTTATAAAAAAATAGAGGAAATTTTACGAGGCACATACATGTAGGAAAGACTATTTCAGTTTCATTTGGCTTTGTTTGGTTGACATGAAAATGCTGTAAATAAAAAAAAATCATATGAAATGGAAGTGTAATGAAATGAGATGAAATGACATAAAAATTTTAAAAATTCTTCTTATATGTTTGGATTGTAAGAAAATAAGATGAAAATAAAATATTTGTTGCTTTGTGTACTTGCACGTGCACGTGTTTCTCAAAATTTCTCTTAACTTTTTTTTATTTTTAAAAGAAAAAATATTATTTTGTAAAATTTTTACGCAGATTTACTTTCACTGAAATTGAAAGTTTTTTTAATTAAATTTCAAGACATCCAAATACAAAAAAAAATTGTGGCATCTAAATTTTATATTTTTTTTATGCAATTTCAAGATAACTAAATAGGCCCTCATTTTCCTATTATCTAAACATGTAAATGAAATTTTTAAAATTTTTATGTCATTTCATTTTATTACATTTCAATTTCTTATAAAAGATATTTTTTAATTTATACTATTTTCATGCTAACTAAACGGACCCTAAATGTTGAATCGTGTTTAAATCTGAAAACAAATCGAACTTGGCATAAGGGTTTTGTTATAGCAAGTCTTAGCCTGCATTATAGGTATAAGGGTTTTAAATATTAAAACCCTTGTACCAATAATATATTATTAGCTAAGATTTTTTAAATATATAAATATGAATCCAAATTTAATCTATTTTGAATCAAATATGAACGCGTGAACATAGGCATGTACGTGTTGGTTTAATTTAGGCATGAGTTCAGATATTTGATATTCATGATTTTAGATTAAATTCGGGTTGAATTCGGGTTTGGACTTTTCGAATACATAATATATTTAAAAGTATTTGGATCAAATATAGATTTGGGGGTGATTCGATTAAAATAAGTGATATTTTATAAAATTATATTTTAAACATATTTAAAATAATATATATATATATATATTAACTTTTTCTCTATTTTTATATGAATATATATATTATTTACATCATTTTAATCAATCGAATCGGATTTGGATTTTGTAGATTCATATCATATACGAATCTGGTAAATAAATGAGAATAATTAGCATATGTTGTAACTGATAATTTTATGTATGCTAATTTTAGTATCGGCTGTAAATATATTTGTATATGAAAAAAATATTAGAGCCATACAATCTGAATGAGGTGTAAGATTTAAAAGTGGGTGATAAATATACGATAAACAAAATGGATTTAAGATTGGTACATACAATCCCTAACTTTGAAGACGAAGTTTGAACCAAGTTGGAAGTTATCAAGCTTGTGTACACCCTGCCCTACCCGGCAAGTAGCCCCGCCAAAACCCAAGCCGCGAAGCCCCGCAGCCTACACCAACCCAACCTCCTCTACCTCCTCTACCAACGCCGCCGCCGGCATGTCAACGGCTCTCCTCCGCCGCCGGCCTCTCTCCAACAGCCACCACCACTTCCGCCGCCCCCTCTCCCAGTCCACCGCCATCCCCAAGAAGATGCAGCGGGTCCGCGACCACGGCTTCGACAACTACATGGAGGTACACAAGAAGGTGCTCAAGGTGCTCAAGTTCCAGGACCTCCTCCTCTCCCAGCCCTCCTCCTCCCTCCCCGTCTCCCGCCTCGACACCCTCGCCCGCCGCTTCGGCCTCCGGCAGCACGAGTCCGCCGCCTTCCTCCTCAAGCACCCCCACGTCTTCACCATCTTCGACCACCCCGTCCAGCGCGTCCTCTATTGCCGCCTTTCCGCCGCCGCCATCCGACAGATCGCCGACGAGCGCGCCGCCCTCCTCGCCCAGCTCCCCGACGCCGCCCGCCGCCTCCGCAAGCTCCTCATGCTCTCCAGCTCCCTCCACCTCCGCCTCGAGCACATCCGCATCGCCCGCCTCGACCTCGGCCTCCCCGACGACTTCGAGCTCTCGGTGGTGCTAAAGAACCCTTCCTTTTTCCGGCTAGTCGAGTCCGCCGGCGCCGACGCGCCGGCCAGGACCAAGTACGTGGAGCTCGTCGAGCGCGACCCGATGCTTGCTAGGTGCTCGATTGAAGGTCTCAGAGAGAAGGAGTATAGGGAGAAGGGGATTGATGCCGAGAATATTCGGTTCTCGTTTTTGATCAACTTCCCGCCCGGTTTTAAGATTGGGAAGTACTACAAGATTGCTGTTTGGAAGTGGCAGCGGCTGCCATACTGGTCTCCCTACGAGGATGTGAGCGGGTATGATATGAGGTCCTTGGAAGCGCAGAAGAGGATGGAGAAGCGTGGGGTGGCGATGATCCATGAGTTACTATCGTTGACAGTGGAAAAGAAGCTTACCTTGGAGAAGATTGCGCATTTCCGGATGGCCATGGACCTGCCCAAGAAGTTGAAGGAGTTCCTGCTCCGGCACCAGGGAATATTCTACATTTCGACGAGGGGGAACCATGGGAAGCTGCACACTGTCTTTCTGAGGGAGGCGTATAGGAAGGGGGAGTTGATTGAACCGAATGAGTTGTATCTGGCGAGGAGGAGGTTGGCGCAGTTGATTCTGTTGAGTCCAAGGAAGGCGAGGGTGGATGAGTCGTTGGTGCATTTCAGGCCGAGTAGGGAGGAGGAGGATGCCATTGCAGCTGCACGGAGGAGGTTTGCGGGTTATGAAGAATCAGAGTGTGATGAAGAAGAAGCAAAGGATGCTGATGGTTCTGGAACGGATTCGAGCCCAGACTATGAGTCTGTAGATGAGGCTACTTGCGAAGGAACTGATATGGGTGATGTTCTTGTGCGTAAATGAAAAAAAGCGAGTGAATTACTTGCTTGATTGGCTTGGATGAGCATCTTTGTAGCATTGCTTCCTAGTTTTCAATGGATTATATTGTGGCAAGCATATTGAACAGTAATGGTAAAATGAGAGTGAGAAAGCAATTAGCAGGTCATTGGTGATGAGGCTCTCATGGATGAATTCATGGATGGGCTGATCAATCTTCTGATAATGATTCTGCTGGGAGGCGTATGCTATCTCCCTTTGAGTGATAATGACAGCCTTTGGGATGGAACGGTAAACAGTACATTACGTTTGATCAGGAAGTATTTAATTTTGCTTGCTGGCCATTACTACTTCATGTGATTTGTGGCTTTCTCAAGTGCTTGCGGACAATCTGGAAAATGGATTTTCTCAATGAAAGTCTTTCACGAGGGTGTTGGCTGATGCTAGATTCTTTGGATGAATCTGACTTAAAGAAGCAGAAACATGTTTTGAGATGTGAATGCTATATCTGCACACAATCTGGTAGCAAGTTGGCAAGGTGTAGGCTATAACTTCTGGTGAGGACACAAATTATGGCTTAATTATCAACTTGTTTTGACGTGCTATATTTTGACATGGAGCTCTCATTTAAAATTATGAGGATTGTTTCCTGCGTCTTTGATATTAGAATTGGTGAAAAGTCAAAACAAAATACAAATTATCACTGCTGATGTATATTTTGACGGGTACGATATGGTTGAGCCATTCCATTAGATTTTTCAAATGCTTTATATTTTGTGTAATATGGGATCATTCTGGTCCCAGGCTCATTGTTTCTTTACAATATTGAGTGCATCTTTTTCTCAAGATTCATTGTCGCTCTTGTTGTCTTTCATATATACAGTTCACCTGCTATTTTTTCTCTGTAGGAATGTTGTGTATGCCTGTTTGCTTATGAGGATGGTGTTGAGCTCAGCATTTACCTTTTGCTATCATCATTTCTATTGTGCCTGCGTGAACTAGTGGTTGCAAATTCAATCGCATTGCCCATGACTCCAGGATAACAAAAGTGCAGGTCTTTAACAGTTCACATATCCAAACCGGTGTTATGCTTCCAGGTGATCCCTCAAAAAGAACAAGCAAGCAGTATTGTATTTAGCAATTAAAAAGGCAGTTTTATTGAAATTCAAGTGAGCTTTGTTACGTTGAACCACATTGAATTCCGTGAATATGTCAATGCTGATATGAATTCTTAAGCATTGTAAACCAGAGGAACAAATATCCTCATTTCTTTTCCAACGGGAAGCGTTAGGGCTGTCATCTCTTCTTCAAAGCTCAGGGTTCTCACATTTGCAACAGAGATGAGATGTTTATTTGATTTGTAGTTAATGGCGTGCCCTCAACAAATGAAATCTTTCCATCATAATCATGTGTACCATGTTAAAAGTAGAAACACTATCGTTAAGCATTTACATGCAAAACATGACAATTAAAGCTGTTCATAGCTCAATTTTACCGAAAATGTTTTGAAACTCTCAATTTTAAAATGTTCAAAATTTTATAAAAAAAGCAAAAATATATATAATATATGACTTTTAATATAATTAATAAAAAAATTAAAACGTACATTCTTGCTTATGGCTCATACTAGTTTTCACTTTTCAATAAACTCTACACAGTTCAACCTGAAGATAAACGGACCGAGTTAGACTCACAACGAACAACCATGGCCCGACTAGTTACCCGCTTACCCGCTATTCCTTCCCCTCTCATCTACCCTCTTCAACCTGCCCCCCTTCCACCGTCGACGCCGCCGCCGTCTACTCTCGCCGACGGCCACCCTCCCCCTACACTCTCTTCTCCGGCCACTGCCTCCCCTTTCATATATTCCCTCTCCTACTTTGAAGGTAACACCTTTCACTGTAAAAGTTCGAATTTTTTAGTTTTTTTTTTATTGTTGTCGCGGTGATCCAATTCTCGGATTTAGTTGCTGTGATGTGATCATTTTTTGGGTACTTTTGAGGTGGTTTCAATTATCCGAGCTTAGTTTAGTCACAATCGCATGACTGCCATTTTGGCTTTTCACAGTATGTGGTTGTTATTTTGCTTAGATTTTTGTATGAGCTTGTTTAGTCATGATTTAAGCGATTTTTCACACATGGATGATCTTTTTTCGATAGGTTGCAAATATCTCTCAGGAAAGATTATGCAGCAATTGCTTCTTAAGTAGGGCCGATTATTTGGTCGGTTTGGTTTGGTTTTAATCGAACTCCAACCAAGGTAACCAAAATGATAAATTGTACTTTACAACATTAAGTATTCATTCTTAAGTATTTACTATAATTATTTTTAAGTTTTATTTAACAAATAAAGAATTGATAGCTGAGGCTAATCATAAACTTATCACAAAAATTTATATGAATAATATTCTAGCGTGGGACATTGTATAATAGGTACACAATATATAACATAATAAACTTTTATCTCTTGCATGCACATAAGTAGATTATTTTCAATAAATTGAACCAATATAACGGTTTTATAAATCTTTGCTATATATCATAATGAATAAAAATACATAAAGGCACATGTACAATGAAGAAAAAAAATTGAATGAACTAATGCAAATACATTTCTTTCCATTTATTAGTTTATTTGGTTTGATTGGTTACGACCGAAAACCGGTCAAACTGACTGAACTATAACCAAACCGATGTAGCACCGAACTGAACTGCCGAAATGAGTTTGATTCAGATGGTTAACCAAACCATGCTCACTCCTATTCCTAAGTCTTCAATATATGTGGATGGTCGAGGATACATTTTGATTTTTTGTGACAAGGTGTTGAGTTATATAAGATGGTTTATTTATTGAAGATATTTTTATTTTAGAAATTCACATTCTTGAGTGGTGGATTGTCTGTTCTTCTAATTCTTTATTTTACATGCGTTTCATTACTTACAAAGTGTGAACTCTGGATTATGATGTTGGTGTATGTAAGCTGTAACTTGACCTTGCTTATTCAATGGAAGAATTGCTGTTTGGGTGGAAATGAAGCTGGTTTCCAATGTTGTGAGGTCTTATGGAAAGCTTCGATGGCAATTTGGGCAGCCTTCGATAACGAGAAGCTTTTCTGCGAACTGGGGCAGTGGTGAGCTATTGTTTGCCTGTTCTTTACGTTAATTTTGAAGGTCAAATGAGCTTAAAAATAGGCATTTACATATTGATGGTTGTTTGGCGTCACAGCAGTTGTATTCTTCTGCCATCCTTTATTTATATGAAAGCTATTGATTTGCAAAATCTTTTCAATGACAACTTGCAGCCCATTTAATTTTTGTCTGAGGGTTAGACATGCATTTTGAATTAACTACTGTACCTGAAGTCATGCTTAGTAAGATGTTTCATCTAATATATACATGCAGTTTCCCTTTCACACCTGATCACTATGTTACACATATTGTCTAATAGATCACGTCTTCTGGACAAACTCTGTATCAAGTAGTGTTTGAGGAGAGCCTCCTTCAATTTTATTATGATATTGGCTATTTCTACCAATGGTTGTTTCCTAGTTCTCAGCCATTCTATTCATTTTATATGTTATGAATCAGTGTATGTTTTATCTTCAAATGGTAATGTTGAATAGTTTTGAAATGGGGTTTTTATGTAAGCACATCAAAATCTGCCTTTCATCCTTTTCACTTTATAACTGATTCTTGTTTTTCTTACCTTTTTTTTTGATACTTCAATCAGGTAATACTAGCAGTGGAAGACAATCCGATGATACCTTTGAGTCGGCAGATGATTTTGAGAAAAGAATATTCGGTAATGTTTCCGGAAGTAACGAAGAAACCAACTCATTTTTCCGTAATCTTGATAAAATAGAAAGGGCTCGTGGAAAAGGTGCTGGCAGTTTCAGCCCTGGATCGAGTGGTCAGAATAACCACCAATTGCTGGACGGGCTTGAGGACACTTTCAGTACTTTGTCAGATGGGATGGATGGAAAACTAAAAAAGGCAGCTACCTATTTTGCTTTTGGTGATGAAATAATAGGCAATGAAGAATATAAGTTTAGACCAGATGTTACTTTTCCATCTGGAAGGGATGCACCTGGATTGACATACACAACTGAGGTATGCATTTTTAACTACAAGTTGTAAAATGCATGCAGTGTTTTTGTCAATCCACTAATGAGGGTTCCCTTGTGTCTGAGAAATATTCTTTTGGGACGTTTGGTGAAGTTGCAGGCTATGGAACTTTCACTAACATGGATTTTCTTCAAATGTTCTATTGGCTCAAGATTATGCATGTGAAATGTGCACTATTTTGATTTTTTAGGGTAGCTGGCGGTAGTATAATTTTTCCTGGTAGTATAAGTTTTCCTACTCTCATCGTTTCTGTTTCCTGTATGTAGGATCTTGATTTAACCAAGCCAGGGATACAGAAAGAAATTAACAGGAGACCAGAGTTTGAAACGACAACTAAAGAAGTTCTTGAAAAGGCAGATTTCCGGGTAGGGATCATAATTACTGGGGTTTCTTACGTCACACCTTGTTCCTTTTTTCTTTCCTGAATCTCACAGATAGAAAAAGCCCCTCTGCTTTGTGGATTGTGAGTTCTTGGCTCATGTTTAGTGTTAATGCTTGAATAAGGAAATTGTGAAGCAATGTGCAAGTGTAATTATCACAGGATTAATTATCAGAAATTGAATCACAAAGGAACCAATCTCAGTTTATCATGCTAAAAGCCACTTATAAGGGCAGTCATACCTAGTAAAGAAATAATGTAATGTTCTGTTGGAAGTTATTTGGGTTATCCCACAAAGTAAACCTATAAAAGGTGCTTTCAAATTCAAATTACATGATGATGGGCTTAATAAAATACTAAGTGTGGTTCATCTTGCTTGGCAATCTAGTTTTTCTACAGCTTTTTTTTTTTATTATACATTTGCCATTCATTTCTCTTTGTTTATGAGTAATGGTTATGGCATGATATCATCTTACCTTTTGTTGATTTGTCCAGAACGTGAGATTTCTTGCCAACTTCATTACCGCTGCAGGAATCTTGAAAAAGAGGAAAATGGTCGGTGCAGTTTCAGTTTCTAAATATATTGTAGTGTCTACTTTGAACTTCGTTTTAGACTGATTTCCTTTTTCAATATTATTATTTTTATTATAATAATAATAATTATTATTATTATTATTATTTTTAACTGTCTTTCTTTCTGTTTTTGAAGACCGGAATTAGTGCCAAAGTTCAGTTTCTAAATATATTGTAGTGTCTACTTTGAACTTCGTTTTAGACTGATTTCCTTTTTCAATATTATTATTTTTATTATAATAATAATAATAATTATTATTATTATTATTTTTAACTGTCTTTCTTTCTGTTTTTGAAGACCGGAATTAGTGCCAAAGCTCAGAGGAAGGTTGCACGAGAGATCAAAACTGCTCGAGCTTTTGGTCTAATGCCGTTCACCACAATGGGTCAGAAGCCCTTTAGATTTGGACAAAGCATGAAAGAAACTTACGATGATTTCAACTATGCTCCTCCTATGCGTGGCAGATGGGGTATGCCTCTCCAACCCGAAGCCGAATCTTTGGATGTTGACTCACTTATTGGTTCAAACCTTGATGACGCTCTGGAAATGCCTGATCCGCAACGGTAGCGCCTTCATGTTTTTTAGTTTTTGTAGCTAGATGTGGGTATTTGAAGTTCTCTTCATGTTCTAGACTTTCCCCCCATTTTCTTCAAGAAGTGTTTACTGTCACCATATCGTCATTCTCGCTCTCCTTTCCTCGCTTGAATTGATCTGAAAAATCTAATGGGGGTGATCGACTTGCTTCTTGTTGTAGGAAGTGAATCCTGTTGATCTAGTTTTACAGTAGTCCAGATAAATTTTAACCTTTATTCAAACGAGTTCTGTCTGAACAGATCAAATGACTAGTATTCTGTTGATGCATGTATTTTATCTTGCATGAGTGTTGCATCAACAATTGGTGATACAATTGGCCAATTCTCAGTTAATGGATGATGAGGATTTACAAGAACCATCACCTCTTCTCAATAGGCAGTGCATGCATGGTTATAATTCTATGGCTGCCATGGTTAAAAGTTAAACTGTTTAATTTTTGGGTTAATTAAATTGATTGTTAATTATGATAATTTATTTATGAAACGTTGTTTCTATCATCAACATTCCCCTCCACCTCAAGGGTTAAGTCTTGTCTAAATCTCATCTTCTGGAGGCTTGCAACTTGAATTATATGTGTTCGGGCATCATCTTCGGGGTTTACAAAATTATACTTCCGAATGAGTTATTTTAGGATATTTTATTGTATTTATTAGACCTTCTTTTGGAACATCTTATTAAAGAAGTTATGACACAACTTACATCGTCTTAATTTTGGTTGTTTATTACGTATAATGCCTATATCATATGCAATTCTGAATAATACTAATATCCCGGTTTTTTATTTTATTTTATTTATTTTAAAAAACATGTCCTTTGCCAAGCACCTTGCCAGTCAACTAGCATAGGTAATTAGGTACCATCCACAAGAATTGTTTTTTTATGGGCCTTTGCATAATTGTACTTAATAGCACTAGTGCCAGGGCAATATCAATGGCGTAAAGACCCATCAACAATAGGTGCTGCAATGATTTCATGACGTGTGGCTTATCGGGGAGTATTTATGATTTCACGGAATGACTGTCAATCATGTTGGCGGATGGGCTCAGTCATTTTTTTTTATTTTTAAATAAATTTAAAATTATAATTAATGTCTTCAGTAATATATTAAATCGTATTTAATAATTTTTAAATATAAAATTAACTAATTAATTAAAAAAATCTTACATTCTACCTATCTAAAGTAAATTTTCTTTCCCAATATATTTTTTTATAGCTAACTAGATAGATTTCAATTATCTAATATGGTCTTAGATTAGCTTTGATAATGCATGCAATGACTGATTTCAATTAATGCAAACTAACAAATTTAGTTATTTTTTAAAATTAATTAACCAAGTTAAAAATTGTAAATATTATCCCTATTAATGTATTAGATTTTATTTCGATGGGTATTAGATATAAGAATAACTAACCGAACTAATTAATTGGGAGGATCTTAAATAAATGTTCTTGTATTAATCAATGTCTTAATCCGCTACTAAATTTCTTACCTAGTGATGTTTATTAAAATATAGTGTCTGGACATTCGATCATTTATTTATCTATAAAGCATGTTCCCATAGTTGCTACATACTCAACGCAAGCCAAATAGAGATCCACAGACAGACACACATTCTAACTAGTTACTGATTATGATCACACAACGCTCCAAACTGCAAGACGAGATGATAAATATCGAATAATAATATGGTAATTCTTTATTTATTTGATCAAGTAATTTAGCGTCTTCTACATGCTGTTTCTCTCTGGGCATTGAAGAACACTGCAGCAACAGGTTGGCCGAGGTCATTCTCCTCAGCAAACTTTTTGGTGTTGAAGTTGTCTCTTGACAACGGCGGGCGGACAGTGTGCCAGCCTCGTTGCTTGTAGAGGATGAAGACGTAACGGTGGATTCCGATCGCCGGCCTTGGGCTCTCGTAATTCACTACCTCTCTTCCTACAATTGCACCGTGCATGTTGTAAGGATATATGTACATATAGCTTGTATACAATTAGGAACCAATATGCTATATGTTGTTAATTAATACCGAATGAAGCATCTGTTGTGCCCGGAATGTCTGTAACAATCCTGTAACGATCAAGAGAAGATCAAACCCATTTTACCTTGACATTAGTTCTAAGAAGAAACCAAATTTTCGTCAATACCCAATGGGAGAGACGACATTGAGAATACCATCTAGGTTCTTGTCATAATAGCTAGGTTATATATATATATATATATATATAACCTAGCTATTA
>JAVDBV010001218.1:0-10268 GCA_032619315.1 Piper longum
GGAGCTCGGCTCGAATTCGGCTCGAACTCGGCTCGAACCAAGCCCAAACACCATAAATTTTGGACAAGCTCGGCTCGGCTCGTTTACATTAAAGCTCGGCTCATTTACATTAAAGTTCGGCTCGACTCGTTTTATAACGAGCCAAACTCAAACACACCCCTGCTCGGTTCGGCTCGGCTCGTTTACACGCCTAGACGAGATGCATAAGCAATAAACTTATCCCTCTACATCAAAACACAACCTCAGCCAATGCTTGAGGTATCTGTGTAAATTGCAAACTCCTCGTGTCCTTCTATCAATGTGAGGATAGACGCTGAAGTCAATCTCTCCTTAAGTGTCCTAAAACTCTGTTCACACTCATCTATCCATGTGAATCGTTCCTCCTTGTCAGTTGTGAAAGAGGAGCTGCTATGGAAGAGAAACCCTTAATGAACCTTCTGTAGTATCGTGCTAAGCCAAGAAAACTCTGAATGTCTAAAGGTGTCCTTGGCTGTTCCATTGCACAACTACCTCTATCTTTGCTAGATCCATTGCAATACTTGCTAGTGACATAATGTGTCCTAGAAAACTCACCTCAGAGTGCCAAAAACTATACTTTGAAAACTCCCCGTACAATTGTGCTCCCTCAGTGTCTACAACACCAAAGATGTTGTTCATGTGCTTTCTTATATGGAGAGTAAACCAATATATTGTCCACAAAGACGATATCAAACTAGTCTAATATAAACTGAACACTCTATTCATCAAGTTCATGAATGCTACTAAAGCATTAGTCAACCCAAAAGGCATGACAAAAAACTCAAAGTGGTCATATCTAGTCCTAAATGTGGTCTTTGGAATATCTTCTACTCTAATTGTTAACCGATGGTATTTAGACCTCAAATCAATCGAGAAAATAACTATTGAGCTCAACTTATCAAATAAATCGTCAATGTAAGGAAGAGGGTACATGCTCTTAATAGTCACAACGTTTAGCATCATATAATTGATGCATAAACGAATTCTTCCATCCATCTTCCTTACAAATAATACTGGTGCACCACATGGTGACAAACTTGGTCTAATAAGCCCTCAGATAATAGTGTCTACAACTGCTCCTTGAGTTCCTTGAGTTCAATAGGTGTCATCCTGTATGGGGCTCTAGAAATTAGTGTTGTGTCTGGCATCAACTCAATCAAAAGATCCACCTCTCTCTCTAGTGGCAACCAAGTGATTTCGTCTGGAAATACATTTGCAAATTCCCTAACCACTTGAATTTGTTCAAGGCTAATATGTCTCCTAAACTACTCTGCTCATTCTGTACTAAAGCTGCCATCATCAATTCGCTACCTCTATTCAATTACCTTACTACATTTTGATAGGATATCCATCTTCGTTCCCTGTCTCTTCCTTGACCCTAGAAGAAAAAGCGGTGACTCCCATGGCAAAAAGTCACTATTTTTCTTCAGCAATCTATCATTGCCCTTTGTTCGGACATCCAATCTATGCCAAATATTACATTAAATTCCTTTATCCAAAACAATATTAGATTTGCTACTAATTATCGCTATTGAATTTAAATAGGGAAATTACGCACACACTCACCTATTGCCATAATAGCACTACGAGCGAGAGTGAACACTAACAGTGAATGTCCTACAATCCTATCTATGTGTGCGTATGATATAAATGAATGCGTGTAGTCGGAATCAAATAAAACTCGTGCAAATACAAAGCCAACGAGAAGTGTACCTGTCACAACTATTGTGTCCTCTATTGCTTCTGCCACTATGGTTGCATACATCTTGATTGGTTGTTGCTGTGCTAGGGTAGTCGGTACTTCTGGTGGTAACACCTATGTATGTTCCCTCTGATTCTAAACTAGTGGTGCATATTATCTACCTCTTTGGTGTCTGGCAAACCCTACAGCCATAAAACCTTTCTGGTTCTGTCTCCTCTGTTATTGTATCGGCGGCTATTGACCTCTTCCTCTCAGTCACTATGCTTGGCCTTGTTGGCCTCTTTGTTGTTGTTGTTGTGGGGGAGCTAGATGTGTAAGTCTATGTGGAGGTATTGGAAGTGCTAATTGTTGACACTGGCCAATTGGGCATGCTACAACTTGATGTCCTGGTTGGCCACAACTAAAATATGCATCAATGCCTACTCTGCTAGGCTGAGATCCAACGTGGATGAAACAAATGAGGGAGGAGAAGACCTAGAATGGTCAACATCTGGCTAGCGGCAATGACGGTGACCGGTAGCGGCTGAGTGGCTAGTAGTGCACGCCCTCCTAGTTCAACCAACAAGGTGGCGCTTTGGTCGTCCTTATAAGAATTTGTCAGATGATGGTCGACAGCATCGAGGGAGGAAGTTCGAGGGCTAGTCGGCAGTGACTAAGCATGGAACCATGGCCAATGGCACTCCAAAAAATAGAGCAAAGTGAAGGCGGCAAGGGGTGAATCAACCGTCGAGAGAAGGAGAGGAAGGTGAGGTGAGGGTGAGAAGTCGGTGGCGGTGGTGAAGGAGTCACCAGAGACGGCGATCGTCGGCTGGCTCCAAAAGTGGAAACAAGTGTCAAAGAGGAGTAAGGATGTGGCGTTTTGATTGCACATTCTAGAGAGAGAATCGGCGGTGAGAAAAAAAATACTCACGGTGGCAATTTTGTAATTAAAATTTGACTCATTCCTGTCTCATGTCAATAATGATAATAAATTGTAAAAATATATAAAATAAATAAAATAATATATTATAAAAGAAATGCACTCCATAAACATAAAATGACATGTTTTAAACCTACCAACCAACTCAAAATATTAACTAACGCGTCTTAAGAAGATCATCAGCCTAAAACTAATTTTACATTCACATGCATAAACTAATAAAAAAAATTTGGCATATTGTCGTATATTCTGATAACTCATTTTCCTATTGTATTATTGACGTTATCATCATATGCTCCGATATACTTGACTCTCATGGCAAATAACACACAGTCGGCCTTTGCTCAACGCACGTGCTCATAAACTTACTCAACTCGAACCAACGACTGAATCAATCAGTTCACGAGTATATAAATGTGACTCGAGTCACGGGTGTTACTACTGCTGTCCTTTCCCAAGCTAATAATTTTTGGTAGGGAAAAACTCACCCACTACTTGAGCCAATTAATGAATGTTGTGAAGGAAAAATACTTAGTGGTATATAAAGGCTGTCAAGCATTGGCTTTTGTAGCTCAAAAACTCCGTCAGTACTTTTTTACTTACAAAGTCTATCTTCGAGTGTACTATAATCTCATATAGCATTTATTCCAACAACTTGCTATGTCTAGGGATGCTTCTTGTTGGTTGGTCAAATTTATGGAATTTGATATTAAAAGTTTCACCCAAAAGGCCATAAAGGTCAAGCTTTGGCAAACATTTTGGCCAAGCACCCCACTTTACCCCCCGGCAAGAAAATATGGATTTTGGTATTATTGTTGTAGATACTACTGATTACTAGACACTCTACTTTGACGGTGCTACTATCAGCCTTCATGGTGGCACTGACCCCCATGGTGGTGCAGGTCTAGTTCTCATGCAACCTGACAAACAACTGCATCTTGACACATATAGATTATAGCCTTAACTTTTGTTGCACGAATAATTATGCCGAGTATGAAGCACTTGTAGTTGGTTTAATTCTTGCTTAGGATATTAATGTGAAAAGGTTATTAGTTTGTGGTGATTCTTTGTTGGTTATTTAACAAACCATTTGCAAATTTAGTTTAAAGGAAGCCCACTTAGTTAGCCACAAGGCTTGTGTCACTTGTCTCCTCAAGAACTTTAATGAAGTCAAATTTCAATATATCCTACAATTGTCCAATCACATTGCTGAACCTCTTGCAATGTTATTGTCAAAATTTGACGAGGTTGGCCCTAACAACAAACCGTTAGTATGGTTTGCTCGCCATGATGTACCAGTTGGTTCTATGCTACCCTCAGCTACATTTGAACCGGTATTCGTTGCTGAAGTTTATAATGAATGGTAGCTTTTTGATTTCCTCGTTCATGGACATTTACCAACTGATCGAAATAAAGCCTGAAATATAAGGCGAATGGCTGCTTGGTATCTTATTCCGTCAGGGGAATGATGGTGTACTTTTTCATTTGTTTAACTAATGATGAACCTCTAACTAATATGAAAGAAGACCATCAAGGGTTGCAAGGTGAACATCAAGACGATCACCAACTGCATCAACTTCTCTAGCACACGGGTATTATTGGCCTTCAATGTTTCATGATTGCCTTGCATTCACTTAGTCATGTAAGACATGTCAACATCATGCCCCAATAAAGTACTTGCCACCGAGCCTCTACATCATGTTGCTACTCATTGGCCTTACCGAGTGTAGGGGCTTGATTTTATTGGTCCTATAGCTCTACCTTATTCTAAAGGGTATATTCTAAAGGGTATAAATTTATCCTTACTAAAGTAGAATATTTTACAAAGTGGGGGCCGAAGCTCTCTGTTTGATGGCAAATGGGTGATCGTGTAGCACAATTTATTAAAGAGCACATTATTTGTCGATTTGGAATCCCTTAAAAGATTACTACCAATAGTGGAACTCCTTTCTTAGGGTGGCGAACAAAAGAATTACTAGAGAGGTATAAACATCAAAAGGTGAAATCTTCCCCCTACAATCCTCATAGCAATGGATAAGTTAAATCTTTTAATAAGATTTTCAAACAATTATTGAGGAAAATTGTCTCAGAAAATCAAAAAGGTTGGCATGAGCGTCTTCTTGAAGTATTGTGGCCATATCAAACATCTGTGAGACTCCATGCAGGTGCCATGCCTTTTATGCTGGTATATGGTGTTGAACTTGTGTTACTAGTAAAAATTGAGCTCCCAATTGCACGCCTTGCTGCTTTTGCTGCTTAACTTGATCCCTTTAACAATGATTATGTAACTGAATGCATTACAACATTGAAATGCTTAAAGAATATTGAAGTGACACAAGCAAGCACCTAATGCATTATCGGAAAAAGAAGGCTCTCTACTACAATAAGCGTACCTCTCCTCACTCCTTCATAACTCATACATTGGTTATATATGTGAAGACCAAGCTGATCTACCTCAATTGAAATTTGCTCCTTCATGAGAAGATCATTATGCCAATTTTGAAGATGTAGGGAATGGGTGTTATGATTTTAAGGCGGTCAATGAGGATGATATTTTTTAGGTTAATGCTAAATTTTTAAAGCTCTAGCATGGCCCATCACTCTAAATAGTTAGTTTTTCTTTGCTCTGTTAAAAAATGAGGGAAAAAGACAACACAAGTTGACTTCACTTTTTCACGGTTAAAAGTTGCTCACCACTCATTATTTATCCTTTTCGTTTTACACACTTGATTCGACATCCGTTGGAGTAATACTCAGGGGCTAATGTTTAAAAAAAAATAAAATAAGGTTATTACCCTTAGTTGGTTACACTTTGGAAAGAAGACCCTCAATTCATCAATTCTAGAGAAAGATGACTTAATTAAGGGGTAGCCCATGATGTGCTAAATAAGTAATATGGATAACTTGGATGGGCAAAACCTTTAAAAGAGTTCAAGCAGTTATTGACGTGAGGTTAAAGCTGGTGGGGCCTACCTTTTATCGTTATACTCATGTGTGGAGTTAAATGAGCTGTTGAGAGACTTGTTTTGGTTAAAATTGGAAACAGAAAGTGTCTTGTAGCGGTCCCACTCCTAAGTTGTACTAACAAAGCCCACTACGCGTGGCTAGATCAAGGACACCTTAGATTTACATGCCAAACATATATGGGGCCCAGTGTACGAGCAACTTCAGTGATTGGACTCTCGGTAGCTAGATATAGGGACAATACAAGTAAAGTGGGGACCATCATAAACTTTTTATCATAACAACTTTGAACGGGATTCCCCATGATCTAGAGTCCAGAGAAGTGAATAAAAACCCAACCGACTTTCAGAAGAATGGCATGGCAGGGAACTCACACATGTGTGCCTATAGATCGATTTGCCCCATTCTTTTTACCTGTCTACGCATGGGTACCCCTAATAACTAGCCATCCCCCTATTTTATATTAATAAGGCACTTATTCTCAATTCTTCTTCACACGTATTTCTAAAATCAAGCCAAAGCTTTAATATGTCTAAGTGCAAACCAATAATGTCTATCCATAGGTGTTTAAATTTTAGTATGCTTAAATATGAGCAATTGTGAGTTTAAGGCTTTAAGCCCTTTTTATGTAGAAGGGTGTGTGGTTTGGCTCTCCTCAACAGTTTGGGTTCGGCTTGCCCTAGCACTCACCCCGCTCTTTGTCAAGCTTTAAGCCGTTTTATTAAAAGTATCTTACGGTGTCTGCAACAGGTTGTTCCTAGCGCACCATACTTAGGGAAAATCTCAATCTTTGGATTGAGGTAACCAAATAATTTCATGGTTTTGATAATTTTTAATTAAGTAATAACCATTTTTGGGTTTTTGTGCGAGGGTGCGCAAAGAACAACTTGTCACAAACACGACAAATTCCTTTCTTTCATATCCATTTGAAAGAAAAGCCTCAAAATATATGAAGATATACTAGTTGATGCTTTTCAGCGGCCACATCTAATTTAACCTCATACATCTTTGTACAACCTACACAACCAGCTTCTTTACATTTGTGTACAAGGGACAACATCATTTCTTCTTGAAAAAGAGATAATATTTTTTTGTGTACACAAACCTAGCATGTTGCTGTAGAGCATTTTCCACATGCGATATTAGCTTCATATGCAATGTTTGGGGATTTTCATAACCTTGCATGTAAAGCAGTATCATATTGTTGTACAAACTCACTACTTGGTGTTTGAACATTCACAAAACCATCAAAAAATACATTTATACCCACACTCTGCTAGCTAGAAATCATTCCGGTAAAAAAATAATCTTTGAAGTGAGCACTAATCCAATGCTCACGATCTTTGTAAATTTCTACCAACCAACATCATTTCTTTATTTCATATATTTCTTTAATTTCATTCCATTTAGCTTCACTCTCCTCAACTATGTCGGTGTATACCCATTCATTGTAGTGTAACACCCCGATTACGGTTCACTTAAGAACCGAACCAGAAATATTATGATCAAATCGAGTCATGTTTAAAGTTGTTAGTCGGTACGACTCGATTGATCAAATAGATCGAAATAACCCTCTTCGTATCATGAGAATGGAAGACATTGTCAAATAAAAATTAAAATACATCAAATATAAATAAATACAAAAACGTAAATATTAGGTTGAGCTTAAGTGTGTGTAGTGTTTATCTGTCCTCCCACCAAAGTCGACTCAGGATTGACATGACATACAAATATTATATGAAAATCGTGAGTAACGAATGTTATTGGAATGAAAAATAACTAATACAAACTAGCAAATGGGTCTTCCATTACACACGAAAACTTATGAAACTTCAAGAATTGCCTCACACCGGGCAGTAAGCAAACATACTTAATCAATGCATCTTGCATGCACGGCTCATAATTATAATCATACATACATACAGCGCTTACACCCTCACACCTTCCATATCACCCGCCACTGTACTCGAGTGGCAAAAGGAACAATTAAGTTAGTGCAACATATTTCGGAAATGCGCTACATTACGTAGTACCATCATACACCCGCACTACCTCATGGTTTGAAGGAGTACTAGCACGGTTCATACATATCTCCGTACCATTCATTATCTTATTCGTAAAATCCGTAAAACTGTGCATACTTATATAATAGGTTTAGGGATGAAGCATTTATAATAATTTTCTGGAGCTAAATTTCAAAAACCAACAAGGGATCTCATCCTCGTAGTTTTACTAAACAAGTGTAAGAATGCGGCTAAATGGCCCGACATCGGAGGGATCCGATAAAACACCGCTGATGACGTCCTACGTTTAAAACACGATTGAATGTTACACGCAAGAAGTCAAGCAGAGAAGGAGAGTCCTACGGACTTGTGGTCCAAGCTCCAAGCATATCTGCACATCTATGGCAAGCTCGGACTCCGAAGCCTACATCGAAACCCACTTCTAAGTAAACTACGTAAAAGACTAATGTCTCTATATGATGAATGCTCGTGGTGTGTGCTCATATCATCAATACATCCAAATAAAAAAAAAATGCTAACAAGCTTATAATTAAACACTTGGCACGTAAATCAAGACATAGTAATACTAAATAATAAATAATAAATATAAAAGAAGCTGCACACATAGATAATTAGATAAATAATAAACACATAATCATACATCAACTGTGATCGAAGGACTCAACTGAAGATGCTATTCTGCTGTCATAGTGGTAGCTCTCCCTCGAAAGTTAGCTGCACACTGTCCAAACGTACCAACATGAAGCTAGATCTCTGAATGCTGACAAGGCTAACTAGCTCCTTGCTAATCTGGCTATATAGACTACATGTGCTCGAATCATCTAATAAAACATGCCATATATGCTAGGATCATCTGTCTGCACTGACCATACATACTCAAAATGTCTCGGTGGACTGACAATGCATGCTCGAATCGTCTCCCTGGACCGACCATGGATGCTCGAGTCATCTCGGTGAACTAGCTCCTAAGGTCACTGCAAACTATGGATACTGAAATGCAATGACATCGGCGTGAAAAATCTAAGCTCACCCCTAAGGGTCTACGGGGTAGTGGAGCAAGTAGTGTAGAGTACCGTTGGCTACTAGTCTGAACTACATCAGGAAAAACTATATCAGTGCGATGCATACGAACTAACATCTACCCATATCTCCCTGATCCTCATCAATGTGGTAGGTCAACTATGTGATGTTGAGTATCGAGTTGAGTTCGAGCGAGATCGAGCCAAACTAGTTTTAGATTATGAGTATGGGCGTAGATGGCCGTATGAGCATGTTATAGTGGCTGATTATGCCAGACATACAGATAATAAGATCACGAGTTATCAGTGCATACTGAGGTATAGAAATTTGTTTGTATATGCTAGCTAAGATTTTAGGCCTAGATTTTGGCCGTTGCAGCGTTTAGTATCCGTTTTGGATTTCATGGGTACATCATTTGCATGCAGCATAGGAATTTTAGATCACTCAAATTGTGCCCATGTGGGCCCATTTTGATTGAGTTTAGGGTTTCGAGACCCATTTAACCTTATTTCGTTGATTCCCGCTTATAGAGTCAATTTCAGGACTTGAGTCAGTTTCGAGTTCGGACGGTCTCGATCCAAACTTTCCGTCCATATCTAAAGTGCATATACCCATAGGTGGGTCCCAGTAGGCTACGAACTATCGAGCATCTAGATCATGCCACATGGCAAGTTCTGAACCATACACTCACTCTAGCTTCTCATATACATTTTTCTTCATTCCCCCCCCTCTTTTCACTGTTTTACACCATTTAGCGCCGCTGTCACTTTGACCCACCGCCGGCGAGTCTCCGGACCTCCCCCGGCCACCACACTGGCACCCTCATGACTGCCTCCCGACCGGCTTTCCAGTCGTACCTATCACGACCACGGGCACCACCGTAGTCGTCGCCAGTGAGGGAGTTTTTGGAGTCGGTCTAAACACCGCCACCACCGTTTGTGTCATTTTCCGGTGCCAGCGAGCCACCTCCAGCCGATCCAACCACCTAGATGGCTTCTCCTCGTCTAGATCTATGTTTGGAGATTGACATCAACCTCCGTCATTGTAAAGACCTGGAAAAAAATATAAAATAAATAAAATAAATAAAATAATAATAACGTTCGACGCGGTGGGAACGAACGTGACAAAATTTATTTTTAATTAAAATAATTATTGTTAGCTGGTTAAATATGATTGACCCGTTTAACCAGTTAAGTGTACTATACTACTTACCCATTTAACCGGTTAAGTGAACCATACCGTGTAACAGTTTAAATTGTTAAGTGAATAATGTCGATTACCCAATTACCCGGTTACCCAATTAAGTGAAATATGGGCAAAGTATACCCTAGCCGTCATTTCATAACATTATATAAGAAGAAAATGGGGGCGTCATTCACATTTTCCTGTTGATAGACGCCGGCTTCCTCCTTTTCTCGGGTAATTTTCCTTGTCTAAATTTTACTAAGTTTTCATGCATACATATATGTGAATCGATAATAAACTTCACAATCCGGGAAATTAAAGTTTTAAATCGACAAAAATTAAAGAAAAAGAAAGAAATTGGGAAAAGTCGGAGTTTTGGGTGTGAACAGTGCCGCCGACGGTGGGTGAAGAAATCCGGCCGGCCGGGGCAGCGATT
>JAVDBV010001219.1:0-17544 GCA_032619315.1 Piper longum
GATCCCCATTGAGCCCCCAGCTGCTGGCCAGCCACACTCCACCTGGGACACGCATCAAGTTTCTAAAAATGCTTAGATTTATTTGAGACAAATCGTTTACGATAAATTAAAGAAAATATAGTTGTCTAACTCCTATGTTTACATTATCTTTTATCATTTAGCGACCAAGTGAACGCTAGAGCACAATTTCTATGTCAATGCTCATCTTCACAAGGTAAAAATACCCAGGCTTACTAAGTAGGTATTTATGTAAAGAAAAATACCCGTTTAAAAATACCAATTACCAAATAATAAGCCTGCACAGACCCCAAAGCATTTAGGGCACATCTAATTTCGACGAGAACATTCAAATGATTTTTTGTTTATCACTATCCAATTTTATATGAAAAAGTATTGTTTAAATATAATCTAATGATTTTGGTTTTTTTTTTTTTAACAAACTCATCTAAGTATACACTTTTGTCATCATTGGATAAATATTCCATAAGAACAAAATGTTTTTTTTATGGAATATTTTATCCTATGACGACAAAAACAGTTTCCTTAAGAACTAGCAAATAGGGCAATTCAATCATTTCAAATTCAATCAATTTTGGCTATCGAAGAAAAAATGCATTACCTTATCTATTAGTGTTCCAGTCATCTTCTACCTCTCCCACTGTCCCAGATGAAAAGGAATCCACTGAAGGAGACCTTCAAAAACACATCACACCACCCCACTCAAGTGCTCATCTTTTACAACCAAAAACAAAGCAAAAATAAAATATAGGCTGATAATTACTATAACCCATGTTTTCTTTCCATTCCATCTGATCAAAATTAGTAAAACAAAATAAAAAAGTATAAATCAATGCCGTGGCTGGAAATCTACCAAACTTTCTTTCATCAACACACTTTCAAAAGCTGATGAGCAAGAGCCAACTCCCCTTCGTCCAGTCTTGTATCAGAGATCCTTTCAATAAAGTGGGGCTTAAAGTAGTCAAAGAGGCCCTGAGCAGGCAAACACTATCTGAATGCTTCTTACTGGGCCCCTGTCTTTTTTGTTTCATTCACCACTGACCTTCCATTGTCATGCCAATCGTTACCCATAAAGTCAAGATAGTTGTACCTCAGAGGAATTCGGGCAGTGAAACATACAGGGATTGAACAAACCATGAGCAAAAAGAAAAGGAAGAAAGTTGTTTACTTTTGGGTGAAATGTACTTACCAACGTTCAGCAGAGACACACAAGCCAAAAGCTGCAATAATGATCATGCAAAAGAACAAACATTTTTTATTTTGAGTAAGAACAGTTTTCTGCATGTAATGTCATCTTTGCACTGTTTCAAATAATGAGAAAGAATAATTTATACATCTCATTCCAGTCCCTCGTGCAATTAGTCCCGTCTCTGGTTTGATGTGCTTTCTTGCAAACATTATGGAGTATAAGTTGATAGAAATCATACTTGAACGCTTTCTTGCAAGAAAAGTGGATAAGAAGTTTAAGGAAACGTAAATAAAATGAGGAACAAGCAGAAGGATAGGTTGCAGGAGACTATAAAGCAGAGACTGGTCGCACTCGTCATAGAGCCAGGCGCACAATTTTCCACGCTTGCTTTCCATTCTGTCAGAATATACAGTATCCTGAGAGATTGAAAAAACTATTCACCAATTTAACCACTAACAAACACAAATTTCTAGGTTCTAGATCAGGAAGCCCACTTCATACCTGTCATGTAGGCAAGATTGTTGGCCTTGCCAAAACTCGATAGTTCTTGGTTTAAGTCTGAACCAATGCTTTGGTTTAGGGATGATGCTTCTGCAATATCAACAAATTTGAGATAAAGTTACATTTAGAGCTTTCAACTGACAACATGCTTACAAGTATCTAAGTTCATCCTTCACGGTGTCTGTAATGTATGATAATCAACACAATTGCTAATGAGCGTGTAACATAATCCAGTGGAAACACATGGATTGATGATCAAACATCACAAAGTAAATGAAAAGAGAACCCTATAAGATTTAACAAAAGAAACCACACCAAAACTGAATCCTAATAGAGGTTGCCTACAGTGTGGACACAAGATAAGCATATGTACATTTTTTTGACCTTAATGTATTGCAACATCCCTAATACCATGCTAATTAAGAAGTAACTAAATAACAAGCAATTCAGATAATTTGAATGATTTTGACCAATTTTGGCACACAGAACCCATAAGATAGATGATTAGTGAAGATAGCTACAGCAACGAGGAGAAATGATTTGGTATAGATAAAGTTGCTAAAAAGGACTTAAAAAACTAAGCTTGATCTAAAAAAAATAGCACCGTGAGGCAAACAGCATGTCAACAAGAGACTAACAAGGATACTAAAAGGACAGGAGTCCATGGATGGCTAAATAAGAATCATCGTCTTCATTATTGTTGTGTCCTTGTTATCCAAACCTTAGATTAACTAGGCTAGGCTCTATGATTTAGCATCATCAATTGTTTTAATGCAAATTTTATATTGACAACACAATACTAGCTCAGAAAAAAGTGGAAAATTTTATTCTCCTGATACTCTTTCTGATCCTGAGACAAGGAAAATGTGGGATATATTAAGTATAAATATCATCACACACTTTCCAAATTATTAGATGGACAGCATGGGACAAACGTTGATTGGGATGCATCCATTACAAATTTGGAGTCACAGAAATGCAATTGATTTCTACTTTAATTATGACAACACTTGAGGCTTGTATGCATCTTGGAAAATAAGTTTCATCGATGAAGTTTAAAAAAAAAAGCGTCATAACAAAGTATTTAGAGAATGGAACAAAAAAACTGTTTGGAAAGCACATCCAACGCTCAAACAATTCATATGCTTCAAAAATATTTGTACTGACCCATCTGCGAATTTACCTTCCAACTCTTCGTACTCTTCATAAAGAACATCCCTCCCAGGTATCATGGTACTCTGCAATCCCATATATTATTAGTCTGCAGATCATTTACCTAAGAGCATTTCTTTAACTAAGCCCGGTGGGAACGATATATAACAAATCTGATTGCTAACAATAGCCCCTATTTGGCTTCCTCTGGGACGACTGTGAAAGTATGCGTCAGATTCCTCTTCAGAAATTTTCTCCACAGTCCCTTCTACTCTGACCTGCACATGAACAAAAAAAGAATTCTTACCTTTTAAAGAAACCACTAACTCTCACTTCTCTTTCAAATAAATATAGACAGAAAGCTGCACAGCAACATCAATGTAACATTTAAAATATCCTTCTCAATCTCATTACCTCATAGCCAACATACATCCTGCTTATCTGAACCAGTACAATATCCTCTCTCCATGACTAAATGGTTAAAAGCAGAAGAGTTAAACCCAAAAAAACACCCCATAAATATAATGGTAACAAATCTTTAGTGTTTGAGGAGCTACTAAACAAACTTGCTTAGAGATGTTGCATAACAACACAAGCAGGACTACTCAAGCTTCTTCCTCCATAAATTGACACTGAAGAACATCTAAATCGTAACTACAATAGCTCCATGTACTCACCGAATAATCTAACAAATTATTTGGCACTGAAGAACACCTAAATCATGACGACAATAGCTATATGTACTCTTAGCAATCTAACAAATTATAAATATTACTTCATTACATAATACTCTAACAATCTTTAAATTATATGAAACTGTCCAAATTCTACATCAAATAGCCAACTGATAATATTCTTTACCTGGTGGTTGAGATTAGCCCAATAGAAAAGAAGAGCTCAATAGGGATTTTCAGCTATCACCTGGCCCCTTGCGACTTGTATAATTTGTGAACCTAGAAATAGAAAAGTAGAAAAATCAAGATGGGAACTAGCACTAACTAAATCAATTGACGAATTTATAATTGAAATATTAGTGGGCACACTGATTCTAAAATATGAAGCTAACCACTCAAAACCACGTTCATCAACTCCTTTTAGAAGAACAATCCATGAGGAACTGCATATGAATCACAGTGACAACAATACTTTAGTTAACTCATA
This sequence comes from Piper longum, assembly GCA_032619315.1. NCBI lineage: Eukaryota > Viridiplantae > Streptophyta > Magnoliopsida > Piperales > Piperaceae > Piper > Piper longum. The sequence continues at coordinate 4,022 of JAVDBV010001219.1, forward strand.
ACAAAGTTGTAAGTGAAGCATACAGCTGGCCACCATTAGAACAGTTCTTGTGCTGAGTTAATGATAATGGGGACCAAGAAAAAAAAAGATTGAATCAGAAAAATATACAGTTTTCTATTCTTGTCAGCAGTCCAAGCCACCAGCAACAGCATCATCAAACCATTTGTAAAACTGCAGGTAAATTTCTAGGTATTAGGAATTTACTGTAAAGACCCAACCCAAAAGTGCAACTTAAAAGGCCTAAGTCATTTCTTTAAAAGTGATTAACCAAGTTAAAGATCTATAGTCTATTCCTACTTATAAACAGGATCTTAGCCTAGTAAGTATTAGATGTGGGACTAAGTTGAGGGATCTCACAATCCACCACCACCTTAGAAATTTAGTCCCCCGAAATTCTTACACTTGGCCCGTTATTGGCAGCGTAACCAATGTCCTTAGTCCAGCCCACCATCTAATACAGAACCATGTTGCTTTGATACTATTTGTAATGACCCGGCCCAAAGTGCAACGTAATGAGCTATATCATTTCTTCAAATATAGTTAACCAAGTCAATGATCTATAGTCTATTCCTATTTATAAATAGGATTTTAACCTAATAGGTATTAGATGTGAGACTAAGTTGAGGGATTTCACATTTACTAACTCAATAATCTCTCCCAAAACCTCATACATGGGACATTTTTTGCACCTGATCTAAGGGGTCAGCTTCCATCAAATCCTCATGCAGTTCTGGTGATATGTTTTTCACGCAATGCTGGTATGTCAACTGGTGGGGGTTTTCCAATTCATACACACATAGAAGTCCCAGGGTAGGATGGTAGCTTAAGGTTAAACTTGTTGACAAAGAAGACTAGGACAAATCTACCTCCAAGAAAATGGTATGGCCCCGAAAATTCTTTGCACACAACTTTGGGGTTGTTAGTGAACCTTAAAAGAAATAACTGCAAAATTGGTAGAAGGGTGGTACAATTTAACATATTAAAAATATATTGGTCCAGGAAAGTTGGGTGAATAATCCAGAAAAGAGCTATAAGATTCCTATGTTAACTGAAACATAAACATATATAAGTAAAGAGTGCTATTTGGGTAGGCTAAACCTAATATAAGTCAAATTAACAACTACGCATGCAAGTCCACTTTGTAGAAAAAGTTATATAAAATCAAGAAGGGTGAAAAAACTATTCACATATCTATTATATACCTAAAAGTTCTAGGCCAAACAAAAATCCAAATTTAGTCTTAGTGATTCCTGATTTTTTTTTTTTAAAAAGCAACTTTTGATAGTCTGACTTGAGCAGCTTAGATTATATTTTCTCAATACTGATTTAGATACAAATTGGCAGATCTTTCATTTGATATATCTTCTTTCCAACCCCAATATAGTGAACCACCAAAAAAGGAGGGAGTAGCTCATATAAGAAGAGAAGTTATAGCTCGCCTTAATTTTTCACTTTGATAGTAGAAGTAGAACAACTAATGATTATTAGTTTCCTAATTAATAGAATGCCTGGTGTGATTTTTCTTCCATGTAGCAAGACAAAAAACTTACAAGAAGATGGGGTTTGATTCCTTCCCTGTTAGCATCACCTTCTGCAACATGCCACCCTGATGGAATATCTACAGATACAATGACAGGAGGCCTTGAAAAAAAGGCAGAATAACTGTGTAAAGATGTCAATTTTTGGATGATCTGATCAAAAGGTGGTCATGGTTTGCCTGAGCTTGAAGAATAGATACTGCTAAATATATAGGGAGAAGGCATATATAAAAATAAACTATGAAATACCTTGAAAAGAGAAACCAAACATTGCATCTACTATGATGTCAAAACCATCTGAAATGTCCATTGGTAAATCTTCTACTGCCAAGAATGGGACTGACAACGATTCTAGCTACAGAAAAATTAGCATCCTATTAGAGGGTAATTTTTACTCAATGACAGATTCATAAATGAGTTCTAGAAAAGTGACAAAATGTTTGATTATACATGTATAACTAACCCTCAATATAGTGGTTTTGGTGTACGCTTTGGGTAACAAATGAAGGGCTTATAACCAAAGTGATGCAGATGACGAGCAGCCACTAAAACGTCACCTCCATTATTCCCTGGACAGCAAATAGCAAGAACATGAGGGTATTTATTTGCCTGGTAGACCTGATTAAATAAATTCAGAAAAACAAGCTCCTAAAATTACAACTCAAACAATGAAAATTTCATCAGCAAGAAAGCAAAAGCTAAACATCCAACGGATTTGTACATTAAAGAAGATTAGAAGTGTTGTGGTCACTCTAAACTTTCAGATAGGTGAGAGTTGGAAAGAAAACAAAAGCAGACATTATGTTCTTTCACAACTTTCTCAATTATCATTAGGAGTTGCCAACATTGAAATGGCAACATCTTCTTCGAGAATATAAGAGCTGCCTTACATAGTATCTAATTCCAACTTTCTCTTTCACAATCAAAACTCAAGATCTAAATTCATCATCATAGGTCCCAGCAAGGTGGCATAGCAGCAGCACATACTATATGTCCATTTATTACTCCATTCATATCTGAATTCGAAAAATACCACTTGGCCAAAAAAATTTCTAACAAGAAGATATATGCATAAACAGAGTTACAGAGCTAAACATTCAGGAGACCCACTTACCGCAAACCTCAAATTTTAAATTCCAAACAAAATACCATATATTTGAGCGCATGCCCCTCTCCCCACCCCATCAGAATGCTAAAAACATAACAATATAATACTCGTTAAATCGACTGTTCCACATAAAAAGGATTGTGTTCTATTATAATTGGAACCCTAAAGGACCAAGATCTTACGCATGCCTGGAACACCATAATCAGCCAGAACAGGTCTAGCATGCAACAAATTGGTGAAGGCTCCAACTTTCAATGTTGTCTACAGAAATTCCGTCAAATAAAATAAAAACCATTTTACAACATAATTCACAACACAGTCTAACACTGAAACAAAAATGCCTTGTCAAAATTCAATTTTTCCGTAAATAGTTGCCTCCGCTATCGAAGCAGCCACACTCAATCCAACCAGCTCCTCAAAATATAACCAAATCACCAGAAATCAAATTTGATGAAGCAGAAACAAAAAAATGAGAAACAAAATCAAGAAAAAAAAATCCGAAACAAACCATCAACTGATCGACGCTGAAGCCAAGAGGACCCACGAGAACCTCATCAACCTCCGCCGCCTCCCACTGCGTGAGGTAGGAGACGTCTTCGGCGCTCGGCACCAAAGCGTGTCCCCCCATCCCGCCCAAACGCCTGAACCAAGTTTCCACGTTGCCAATTCCCGCCAACAAAAAAAATAAAAATAAAAACACTATGGATCATCAATTCACCATATCTATCACATTGGAGAGGAAGTTGGGTGGGGTGGGGAGGAAGAGAGGAAGGGGGGGGAGCGGGAAGAGGAATAGAGAAGGAGAGGGCGTGGAGTCTGTGGACAAGGCAGGCGACCATAAGTGGCCATGCCCCTTTTGCCCATTCTTTTCCTTTACCCATTCTTTCGTGGGCTGGCATATGACACAAGTTTTTGCTTGAAGCTCACAATAAACCTAGAATCAAAATGTAGCTTAAACAAAAATAATTGAGTAGCTTCTTATTTTATTTTTTGACTCGAAACTAAATTTCTTAGTCGTCTTGGTGTTCCATTCATTTGTATTACCTTTGTTTAAGTTTGGAACATTCAGAAGCGAAGAATTGTGTGAGGGATTGTTGGTTATCAATTCTATCGATTTATTGGTTATAATGATTCGGTTAATCATAGCAATTGCGAGTATATTTTACTAGAAATGCTATGGAAGAGTTGAATTGGCCGAGCCGAACCATTCCAAACCTATTGTCGCAAAGTTGATTGAATGCTTGTTTTACCCCGGCCGTATTTACATCACAATTCACAATATTACAAAACTTGATGAGCTCCCAAAAATCCACTAAAGATCCCCCTTGAACTTTATCGCATCAATTATCATCAAGGCGGAGGCACAAACTGCTATTGCGAGAAGATCAGCATGAGCGAGATCAGGCAATGTTTAGGGCTAAACTTGCAGAAGAAATACTCAAAGCCGTTTACATCAAAACATGCCATTAATATGTTCAACATGTAAGTTGATCATGGAGAAGTGCTTACCAGCAATATTTGCCTAAAGTCGCCGAACGTAAAGATCATTCAGGGTGCACTGATGTTCTCCCGTCAAGAAGGAGAGGGATTTGTTGCATCAAGATTAATTGCTTATTGTAGCTAACCAAAGAGAAATTCATGGCATGAATGGGGTTGCTATCTAGTTGCAGCAACCGGCACTAGATGAGAAATTGCAGCCATTCTGAAGACAAAAATTGTAAACGAGCCACTGCTACCAAACATAAGTTATTTTTGCTTCTGAAATGCTTCCTTAGCAAGGTAACATGAGAAACCTCAACCTAGAGGTAAATGGATATCGTAATTGCTTGATTGAGATGTAGCACCACTTGCACAATACAACTTGTAGCTTGAAGGAAGTGCTAACAGAGAGCACTAAAATTAACTTCTCTCAATGTAACTGTCTCTTGAGTGAAGAAATTTCACAAAAAGATTCCAACAGTTGTGCTGCCTCCTCATCCAGTTTTATTTCATCTTTATTCATCATCTCAAGAACCTGGGGTACATATCGTTTGTCATGGATATACAGTCTGAGCAGGCACTTGTAAACTGGCATGTCAACCATTTTTAATTCATGAAGATGCTTGACGAACTTCTCTGCATCTTCAAGATTACCCTTTTCCTCCAAGTATTCCATAGTAGACATTACAAGACTAGTTGGTGGGCACCATTTGCAATCTTTCGGTAAATCAAACCCTTTCTTCATAGCTCTTTCTGCATTTCCTTCTTGATCCATCCCTCCATAAAAATTTCCCACGTTTTGTAATTTGGTAATCCACCTCTCTTGGCTACTCGGCATGCAATTTCTCAGCCTTCTCCATCCATCTTTTTCTCATGTAAGCACCTAAAAGAACATTAAAAACCATTACATCATACCTCCTACAATCATTCTCCCAAGCCTCAAGTACCACTTCAGCTTCGGCAATTGCATCAAGTTTCACCAAACATGATATCGTACACATGTAATTTGCACATGTGAATCTTCCTGGAACAGATTTGATGGCTTTCCAGAGCCGGAGAACTCCATCTGTGCTGCTCAGATTGGCATAAAGAGTGATAAGGAAAAAATATCCTAACTGATTCTTCATTGATAATTTTTCTTCCGCAGTTCTCAGAGTAGCAAGTGTTTTGCTAAAAAGAGCAGCTATTGTATATAGATTGGCTAAAGTGCATAGTGTACTCCACCCCACTTTCACATTTCTGTCATTGGCCATCTCCATGTCTACAGCCTCGACAGAAGAAAATCCCTGACAAAGCATAAGATGCATTCATCCAAATATTGTAGGCAAGAACATTCCCTGGGATCTTATCACGTTTCATTTATTTAATCCAAAGGAGTACCTTCTTGAAATGACCAAGTGAAACATATAATTTCATAATCTCAATCAAAGGATCTGTGGTCATAGCTAATCCCAGAGCCTGCAGCTTCAACATGAATGATCTGACTTATTTTTCTCTTTGCTTCACATAATATCTGAGTGGAATACAAGCAGCTTTCTTAGAAGACAGATCAGGTATAATATCAAAGATTTTCTCAGCCTCTAACACTCTATGTACTTTGAGATTCAATTCCACTATGAAAGAGCGATCAACACCTAACACTTTGAAACAGCCTCTAGCTTCCATCCATGTCCAAATCTACATAATAGGGAGATGCCACCAAATTCTGCTTAATGTGATTTTTTTTTTAAAAAAAGAATAGCATGGAATACTGACACAAGAAAAAATATAAAGAAAGCACATATTTAGAACAAAAAAAAGAAAACTTACAAAGTGGAACTAATTCTTGGATGTTACTGTGAGAGATCAAAATGAATAAAGTGAAAAGATTAGAAGCGATTTTCCAGCAAACAGCCCCATCATGAATGATAATAACCATTATTCACGCCATTCTAATTCTTAAAATATTAAGTTAAGATGTTACAATAGTGAAAGGACAGCATACAAGTCTGCAATACAAATAAATTTGAACATGCCAAGTGAATTGGAAAGGACAATATGCTCTATGCAACATATAAAACCAATTTGCCATTCATGTAATGCGATTAATTCTGAATAGTTGCGCAAGTCAATCATTGAGACCAGTCGGTAGTTTCACAATTTTTTTTGTGTACAAGAAGAATGAGCAACTCGGCCTTTTCCATTAATCCCACTTCCTGAAAAGCATAAAAAAGCCTTCTACAATCCTGAAGATCAAAGTTTTGGACTGATTTCCATTCATCAAAACAAACATCAGCTTCCTCCAGAAGACCATTCATAATATAAGAAGAAAGAAGGCACAAATAACTTCTACAACCAAGGGTTCCCACAGACATCCGTAGGGATCTCCAAATATCAGCTAATTTTTCTTTATTTGCAAGGCCCGCATAAAGGAAAATGAGGAAATCATAAGTTATCCGCTCCCTCTGAGTAACCACTTTGTCAGCTTCAACTGGAGTGTTCTTTGATGTCATTAGACATCCAGAAGATAGATATATACGAGTTAAGTTTATGTAAGTTTTCCAGCCACCATTACAATTAGGATCACTGCTCATCTCTTGAATAATCATTTTGACAGTTTCAAAATCAAGTGCAGCAGCAGAAGCACTAACCCAAAGATTATAAGTGAACAAATCAAAGGGAATACTTCTCTTTTTAAGCTCTTCAATAACCAAAGGAATCTTGTCAAATAGGCCAACTGACATATATAATGTCATCATTTCATTAAAAACCAGTGCATTCAAAGGAAGATTTAACTCCTTCATTTCCCCAAGCAGCCGTTCTGCCTTTTCAATCTGTTTTGCAGAAGCAAAAGAGTGGAGAAGAGCTGTGTAGGTTTCATGAGTTTTTGCAGATGAAGGAAGCCCGTAAAAAAATTCTTCGGCAGAACTGGTGCCAAATACTTTAGTGATTAAATCTATTCTCACAGCATAATCAATATCTGTCAATGCAAACTCTGAACTCGCAATCATCCACTCTGATATCTGCAAACTAGTATCAGTTTACAGCACAAGCTCAACAATGTCTTCAAACACAAATTTCTCATATGGATGCAGGATTAGCCATTGATGCTCAGTTGCTTAATAGGGATATAAATAAGAGTGAAGATATATATAGATCCAAGCTGTAAGTTCCATCCATTTTAATCCCATGAAATTAATAATTAATAATTTAGAGAAAAACTAGAAATCTACATTTATTGGAAAGGTAAAATATGCTGCACATGAATATTACCTCTACCTCTATAACCATGAAAACAGTGAGAAATACAAGACAAACAAATCCATAAAACCCTTAACAATTGGCCCAATTATTGTTCTAATTGACTTAGTCATTTCTTTAAAAGTGGATAACCGAAGTTGAAGATTGTAAGCATCATCCCCATTACCCAGTAAGTATTGGATATGAGACTAACTAATTGTTTGGAGGGTCTTATATTCTATCCATTTTAAGAAAATTCCGTCCTTCGAATTCGCATATATGGCTCATAAGTCTAATCTAATTCTATATTTAGAGAGACCACCGTCATCCAACACGGTCTCGAGTTAGCTCCGATACCACCATCAACAACTTGGCTTAATGGGCTTAGTCATTTCTTTAAAATAGTTAACCAAAGTTGAAGATTGTAATTACCATTCCTACTAATATATTGAAACTTAACCCAGTACATATTGGGAGTAGAATTAACTACCTGTTTGGAGCTAGATTAAACCAAATATTTTCCATAAATGTACTTCCATATACTTAAATACATAATACATTCAATAAAGTAAATAAAAAAAAACAAAATATTCAGAACTAGAAATTCAGACCTATACTTCGAAATATCATCGGCTCTCAAGCAAATTGGAAAGTTTGTCTCACATGATAACCGCAATCCTAGTTCACCTCCTCAACTAGTTACTAGCAGCTAATGTAATTTTGAAGGAAGCTCTTGATCTAGTTAGTTTAGACCAATCACTAATATCACTTATATATTATAATAGGACTGCAAATTTAAAAACTAAATTCTTTTTTCTAAGATTGACATGAATAGGTAAAAAACCCTCAATCAAATTTGTTAGCTACCAATGGGTTCCATGCATACATTCGTTATCTAAATCTCCTATGCTTCAACATAACTCGAACATAAAATGTACCACGTCCAACGCATCTCCCACTCAAAGCTACAAGCAGCATAACAACAAACCCACCAAATCAACCCAAAAGAGCTAACCTCAAGCGCATGCTTGTACCGCTGAGCTCGGCTGAGCTCCTTGGCAAGCCTCCTCAGCTCCGGGAGCGTCACCGGATTTCCTTCGGCGACCCATTTCTGCAGGAGGTTGGTGGCGCTACGCTTCGGAAACCTCAACCCGAATACCTGTCTCCTAAGCTCGTCCATGGAATGGTCCGACGCCCGGGGAGAAGCGGGTGCGGCAGTGGCACCGGCATCGGAAGCGGCAGTGACGATGGACGAAAGAGCCCGGCACGCCGTTCGGCCGCCGGTCCTGGTCAGAGCGAGGAAGAGGGAGCGGGTGGCTAAGGCCATGGCCGCCGCCGAGGTCAAGCTTCGGCGGCGTCGGGGTTCGCCCTTCAGATCTGGTCAACTCGAACCAAATTATTCTTGAAATCGAACCGAACCAAACCACAGTACTTAGATCGATTCAATTCCGTGACCGTATAGCGGAATTAAATCACATGTTATAAAAAAAGAAATTTAATTAATTAATTAATTAAAATTACATAATTATGTTAGTGAATATAGTTATTTAATTAATAATTTTAATTACATATACCATATTAAATATATAAGATTTAATCATTAAAATTTATCACTTCATGATAATTAACATAAATTATAGATTTTGGAATACTTGGTTATTTCGGTTATTTTGGCTTAATTCGGTTCTAAACCGAAATATCATTGTATATATGGGTTTGTTCATGGCCCTACTAGAAATTGAACTGAATTGCTAATTCAAATTTGGTTGAGCTCGATTGTTGGTTTTTAAGGAATTATACTCACCCCTAGTATTTTGGCATAGCAAGGATTTAGTTATTAATTTATTTCTTTTGCCAAACCACTCCTTACCTACAAATAATACAACATACAAATATTAGTCACTTTACAGTAGAACAATTTTACACCCTTCTATTTAGGTGCTAATTAAAATTCAACACCTAACAATCCATTTCCTTCGGATAAATGACGTACGTTGAATGGTGAAAATTTTAAAGGAGTTTGTTTAAACTTTTGTGGGGTGCAGGAGTTTGATGAGAAGAACCCATACTTCCTCCTGGTCATCACACTTAGGTCTTTGTGATGACCTTAATACTTTTACTTTTCCCTGTCTCCACTAATTTTTGACCACCCTCAAGTAAAATATATTTTTCATGAATTTAGTTATATCACAAATAATAATCTCAAGTAAAGCTGAGGCGAACAATTTTATTTTCATTCTCTCTTATAAGTGAGTTTTAGCTTCTCATCAAGATAAGAATTTGTTATCTTCACCTCACAATTGCACTCCACATGGTCCTCTATATTTGTGAAATAAAAGAAATTTATAAAGAATTCTTTTGTGATAAACACAATATTTTTTTTCAAGTGCCAAATGATGCCCTCAACCTTGTACTTTTTGCATAGACATGGACAACCACAAAAAATAGGAGATATGCCACTTAATAATCATAGAGAAGATCAAGCCTTGGACTTTGAATTACTTTGAAAATGAGTGTATTAAAGGTTAGAAGGGTATCCCAATTAAATTTTTTGGAGATGTAATTAGTCACTTTGGTTAATGAAGAGGTGTGAATAATAATAAGAATAACAATGAGAGGGATAGCAAGGATTTGCCATAGCAAGTGTAACACTTGTTTGGTGTAAATCACTTAAATTAGAGGAGATTAATTTCATTGTTATAGTTATTTTCTTAAGCATTATTAGTTTAGGTGACTTATACCAATCGGTTAACTGTTAAAGTGAGTATGGTGTAATAGTTAGACACAACAAATCCACAGCAAGAGCGAGATAATGAAATGAAAAATAAAAAAATCTCAAGAGGTGGTGTTGATGAGGTACTAAAGGGCTATAAAAGGATAGACAACGTGTGTTACAAGAATAGTATGCTTGTGCCATAGTGTGTTACAAGAAGTGTAGTGGCAATAGAGGGTGGGAAGGTTGTTGCAATTGAAGCTGATGTGGTGAAGAGGTGAGGCTTAGAGGGTTTGGTTGTAGAAGGTAGCGCTAGTGTATCATCGGAGGTCTATTGACCATGGTCAATCGAAAAGATTGCTTGTTTGCTTTTCAAGATTACCTTTAGTGTCATTGGAGTCTCTTTGTTTGTTCTAGTTGAGATGAGGAGATGATACTCCATGTGTCATTTTTAATGGCATGTGAATATAAGCGTGGTGATAGGAACTAATTTCATATCATATATTTTAGGGAAGAATGTGGAGAAAACGTAACAAAATATGGGGTAAAGGGTGGCAAAAAACTAAGATTGGAGCATTGGAGATTGATTAAGAACAAATGATGGGATAATATAAAAACTACTTCATTTCATTGCTTCATCCCAAATACAATGTTGTTTCTAATGTACATTCTCAAGTACCTGCATAGTAGTAGTTATAACTACCCTATCAATATGCCCTGGTTAGGAAAACCTTGTCTTTAAGGTTGAAAGACCTAAATCAATGTAAATGAAGACAATGCTCCATTTCTTTTAAGGCACCATATGATGCCTTGTCAAGAAACTTAATCCAAAAGCATAGATTTATCGTTCACTTTATAGTACATTTCCAAGAGTTGATAGAATTCCTCGTGTCTCATCTATGAAACAGGTCCTAAATAACTAGAATAGATAAAGAGTTATCTATCTACATGACCTTTGAAGAGATCCATTTATAAAGCAACTTCTTGTTTGAAGTGGATATTGGTCATTCACAAATCTAAACTACAAAATAAATTGCCTCCTGACTCCCAAATTCTCAAATGGATATGGAGAAACTTCTCCCATGGAGAATTTTATAGATGACATGACATGCAGGGATCAATTTCTGCAAATAAAAGCTAAAGAAGACCATAACAATATTGACTAACCCAAATGAGGAATTATTTAGAGAACCTTGATGAGAAGACCATCCATTTCTAAATTTGGAAGGAGAACAATTAAATTCAGATTTAAAGATCTCGATAATAGAGCACCAGCGAATCCATCTAACAACATATCTCCTTTTTAAAAGCTTCATTACACCAATTACCTAAAAAATACTATTGAACCACGTTTGAGAAGGCATGGCGTTTGGCCGCTTGTATTGTGCTTGAAATTTGTGGATGGTATTGATGCTGCCTATTGTTGGAGGTTGATTGTGTCAAAGTTTCATTTCTTTCCTCTTTCCTTCAATAATTTCTTCCACCACTTGAGAGAAGCAACAGAGGACGGGTTGTAATGAAATCTCTTTTCTTTCTTGCTGCCACATTTGGAACTGCTCCAACATCAATTCCACATAAGATTGTAACTTTAGTCTACATTGCTCTGTAAAAGTTAAGGAATTCAAATCTAGACTCTAGTACCATTGGTACAAACTAATTTAGGGAGAATATAAGAACTATTTCATTTCATTGTTCCATTCCAAATACAACATTGTGTTCCTAATATCCATTCTCATGTAACTGCATATAATCAGTTATAACTACTCTTACAATATGTACATGTCATGTGGCTATTGTGGTCTTAAAAAGGAAGATTCTAATAGTACTACAAGGAGAAGTAAAAATCTTTTATTTTGGGTGATCGATCACGATGACTAATGGACCTCCAATGTGCTAGGAGTGGACCTCCTTCTACTTAACCTCCATTACCACGATAGTTTTTAGTGCAACCACCTTTCCACCTTTTGTTGTAGCCACCTCTCTTTCTAACACACCATGTTAGATTGACCTTTCCTTCCTTGTGTAGTGGAAGCTCACTCTTGGAAAATGCAGGCCACGGCTAGAGGGATATTTGGGCTCTTTGGATGAGGCCAAAGTGGAGCATCGAGGAAAGCGTATCTAGATCACTTTTTTAGATTTTGTGAAGGTGGGGAGCAAACTCACAGTTCTAATTGGGTTAGCCTGCAAATGGCCTCCTTGTCTTTGCCACTCGTGTCGAAATTTGTGCCTTTCATGTGTGATGAGGCTAGGGTCATTGTCCTTGTAATTTAAGGAATTTATTCTAAAGCAATATCGTATGTTTGTTCAATACTCTTGAAGCAAAAGCTAAGGAACTTTAACATGGCGGTGGTATTATCACACTAACAAACATAGGGAGGACCTTATGGAGAGCATTATGGGGGTGAAGATGGTTAGATTCTTTTCTAGGCAGGAAGTTGAAGTATAGTTGTGAGAGAGAATAGAAAAAATAAGGGCCCTCCTTTGCTTTACTTGATTGTATAGAATAATTTGTTTTACTATGAAAATTCATGAAATGGGACGGTAGGTTACTAGTGGAAAAACACTTAATCATGACAACTTTGATATTGCCAAAAGCTATGACAAGATTGTCAAGGGCTTTTCGATTGTCATGGGCTTTGTCACTAGAGATCTTTTCTTTTATCATTGTAATCCGTGACAAAAGCTTTAACACCAAATATTTTTTAGCATATTTAACCCAAAAAGTCTATGGAATTTTTTTTTATAGGCATCATTAGCATAAGTGGGCCAAAATTTAAAAGCTTCCTATAAATTTGGAAAATATGAGGTGTTATCCATTTATTTTTCAAAAAATCAAAAGTGTTAAAAGAAATTTGATAGGGCCTTTTGTTATGTCATGTGTTAAAGCTTTTAACACGGGCTACTATGATGAAGCCATGACAAAAGCTTTAGGCACAATAGTGGATGACAAAGTCCATGACAATTTTGTCATAGTTTTTAGGAGTTTCATATTTGTAAATCCTAGGCAATTCGCCTGGGGTTTTTTAGTCAGTTAGATCTTAACCCAAATCGGGCTAATTGGGTTCTTAGCCCCCTCTGGTGTTTGGTATGCCTATTTGGATACTATACTAGGCATTTTCATGTTTGGTTTGGTAAAATCAGGTGTAGATAGATGTTAGGGTTGTGTCCCATGCGCGTTTTAGTAGTTTATCGTGTAATTGACAACCCTTTTGGATTGTCCTAGTCTTGCGGGACTCGTGACATAGTTACGATGTTGTCCCGGCCACTTTAGGGTGAAAACCTTAAGTATTTTGGGTTTTGGGCTAACCCATTCTTCTTTAACTATGACACTCATATCTCTTTAGGTATGACATTCATGCCTTTTTAGGTGTGGCATCCATACCTCTTTAAGTGTGACACCCATACTTGTGATATCACCAAGTCATGCCCTTGGTGGTGGAGAGCTCTCTCCACCCCTTCCACCATT
>JAVDBV010001220.1:0-17023 GCA_032619315.1 Piper longum
ATTCTTTCTCTCTTTGTAATATTTCTCTTTAGTGAAATATTATTTTGGTAGTGTCCGAGGACGTAGGCAATTGCCGAACCTCGTTAAATTCTGGTGTTTGTTCTTGTTCTTTTCTTGTCTATTTAATAGCTATTGTCGGGTATAGTTGGTGTTGATTATTGTGCTATTTATATTACTTGTCTTGATAAAATTCTGTCTAGGAGTTGGTTTTTAAGCGGACTATCGTGTCCCACCAACTTTCTTGGGAATTTTATCTTGGGGTAATTATTTAGTACAATAGTTTTCACGCTTGTCATCTAGGTAATAGTTCTCACAGTGAACTAGTTATCTTTGGTGAAAATTACCCGTTTTTCACAACATCATGGTTATAGAAAATAATATTATATGTGGTTATGTGGTTTATAGGAAGGAGATCAAGAAGAGAAAAGTGAGAAAAGACAAGTGTTTGGTATTAAGTGTTTGATGTTTATGATCGAGATATATTCAAAGTTGCCGATTAGTTTTTTTACAAGTTTTAAATTATTTTAATAAAAATAATTAACTAAAATTAAAGATTATAAGTACATTCTCAACAATGGACATTGTGACATCTCTATTGGTTATCTTATCCTCAATTTTCCACTACTATTTGGTGATGGGATAGTTGTATTATGAAACTTTTGTGTAATCTCGATGATAAATTTATATTATTATTATTATTATTATTATTATTATTATTCTTCTTCTTCCACTTCTACTCAAAGTAGGTCTGAGGCATAAAACCTAAATTAGGATCCATATAAAAAAATTTTGAAGGCCAGATAACTTTTTTGATGACAACCACACTCTATCTGGGCTTGAGACCGTAGTTTATGACCACTCATTGGATATTTTACATGTTAAATCTGGAGTGCCTAGATTGTCTTGTTTGATGTATATGCCGATACGCGACTATTGGTTGCTGAATTATTTTATGCAGTTTCATTCCTTATTTTAAAGCACAAAAAGAGGCTTGAGGAATCACCATTAAAATCGGAGCAGCTACATCAAAACTTCTTAAGTTGATTTGCAAGAATTCCACAAGTCATCAGAAATGGTTTGATTCCTATAACGTAGGAATTGATTTTTTCGAGTAGCATAGTATTTAAAAGTTAAAAGGTTAGCATTGATAATTGATATTGTTGAAATTATGCAACTAATAAACTTGAACCTAAGACAATACCACACCAAATCCATTAATTTCTTTTTGAAGGTACACCTATCTTATATGTTAATACATATATTATAAACATAAGTCAGTCTTGCAAAAGAAAGGGCCATACGTCTCCTCACAAAGTTGGAAGTACAACTTGGATAAAACCAAGTGTTACTTTATTTCATGTATTAATGCTCGATTCAATCATTCAAGCACCCTTAAATAAATCCTACGGACAAACCAATTAAGCGCTAAACATGTAGGTAGTGCTCATCCATAAAAACATTGGAAGCTAGCTCTCAATCAATTTGCTCATGACCAGTAAATCCACTATTGAAAAAAAAAACCACAAATAGAGAGAAGCACTTCTGCCCAGTAATCACACAGAGACTAGAGCAAGTTCCTTGCAACCTCTATCATTTTCTGATGGAGACAAATTCAGACCCAGCACGAGGCATCTTTAAGGACCAGTTGATCTCAAGCTCTAGGATGGTGCATTCAAAGATTGGATCCAAAACCATGCCCTGACCCGCTCATTTTGGTCTCTTTCCCAACCTTCAGTTTCCTATTGACCCACAATTTTTGGCTCCTTCCCCTCCCAATTTTCCATATGTCCAAGGGGCATAGGTTTGCCCCAAGAACAAAGTAAGCAGGAATTGAAAAGAGAACTGTCACCTGGGCCCTCCCTAATGTGTAACCAAGTAAAGAAAGGCCTAGTCCCTTGGACCCACAAAGTGGGGCCCTTTCACGTGGATTTCACGTGTCCGTTTGGTTATCTGGTCCCCTCCTCGACTGTCCATACAATCTCCCTCATAAAAACCAATAGCCAATGGCTCCTTACACTATCAAGAGATCAATACATTCACCATCATCGCCATCGTCGTCGTCGTCATCATCGATATTAATATTATGTCTTTCTCCCAATCTCACGGCCACATAATACAATCCAAGAGCCAAAAGAAGCGCCTCACTGACGCTCAGGTGAAGCTCCTGGAGGCGAGCTTCGGCCAGGACAAGAAGCTCGAGCCGGAGAAAAAGCATCAGCTAGCCTGGGAGCTGGGCCTGCAGCCGAGGCAGGTCACAGTGTGGTATCAGAACAAAAAGGCGCGGTGGAAGACCCAGGTACTCAATTATCACTTTTTCTAAAAGCTCAAGTAAATATTAACATCCTCGCAAGGATCAAACTTTAATTAATTAATAATAATGAAAACATATTCAATTATCATTTGTCGTAAAAACTCAATCATTTACTTAGTATTCATTTTAATATCCTTGAGTAGGATCAAACTTTAGTCAGTTGACATGTTAATTATAACATATTTAATTATCATTTCCCTTAAAAGCTTGAGTTGTTATCATATGATAGCTAGATTATAGGGATAATCTTTTGTGCTAGTGTATATCAGGCGCTAGAGCAAGACTACCATGATCTCCAACTAAGGCTTGATAATGCTCTGGAGGCAAAAAGGTCACTAGAAGAGGAGGCGAGGGGACTGAGGAAAGAGCTAGAGCAGGCCAAGGAAATGTTGGGAAGAAGAGAGAATCTCTTTGCTAGTTTGTCTACCTCAGGAGGAGGTGATGAAGGGAGCTCAACTGTACATCATTATCAGAATGAAGAGAGTTCTTATTGGGAGAACTCAGAGCTCTACTCTGAGCTCACCAAGTTTGCTCACTCCATTTCTTGATCATGTTGTTCTTTATCATGTCTTCAATCATCTGCATATAGTTTTGGGAAAATGATTTTTTTTTTGTTCTATAGATTGTAAAGATATAGATATGCTAAGTGGAATTTGTGGTAAAAATATTTTGTGCTCAATATTCAAATGTTCTTATTTGAAGAAAACCTAGATGAAATGCTTACTTAGGGAAAAAAAAGAAAAATAACTAAAAAAATATTGGACGTAACTCATAACGTATACGACCTAAACTTCCAACGTTGCACATTTCTTTGCCAATGTCGGGCCCGCGATAGCTCATAATTTTCTTTTATCCTATTAATTATTCTAAATAATATATGATGGGTAAGAGTTGCTGTA
This sequence comes from Piper longum, assembly GCA_032619315.1. Classification (NCBI taxonomy): domain Eukaryota; kingdom Viridiplantae; phylum Streptophyta; class Magnoliopsida; order Piperales; family Piperaceae; genus Piper; species Piper longum. The sequence continues at coordinate 3,211 of JAVDBV010001220.1, forward strand.
TATATATTCCGATGATTAGTCATAGTTTTAAAACTCAATACTCAGACTCGGGTCAACATTCCATGGAGTGGAATGAACTCCAAGTGGACTCTAAGTCATTTATTATAATTAAAATAATAAAATATATAAATTATTATATATTACTTTCATATTTGAAATTGACAAATATATAATTTACATAACTTTAAAATATTAATTTAGTCAAATTTAAAAAATTAAAATGTTCTCATAATTTTTTATTTTTTGACTTAGATAGTTAATTATTAAATCCATCACTAGAATGTCATCCATGGATTGAATCGAAAAATAATAAAGTAAAGTCGATTCAGAGAGCCCTTGGAGTAAAAAAAAAAAAGATTTAAAAGCTTGATTGCAAATTTGAATCGCAAAATTAGTTTCTAGTAAAATCAGTATAATAATGTTGTTAAAGTAAACCTTTTGTACTCGGACTCTCTATTGTAGAACTAGCAAACAAATAAAAGGAACATGTATATGAATATGAATGCAGAAAAAAAAGTTATTGAGATAGTCTTAAAATGCATAAACAAAAATGCTTATGGCAATTTGTGAAAGTATTTTACTTAATTAGTGGATGATTGAATAATATCTAATGAGAAAGGAACATGTTTGGAGGGCCTTCACTTTTTCGTCACATTACTCTATCTTAAGATTATGACTTAATCGCTTGTCACTTGCATGCTTAAGCATATTGTAGGTTGCACTCATGACCATGAATATTTAGTATGTTAAAATTTCTAATTGGTTTAGCAAGTTTGAAACATCAAGATTTGATACACAATCACACCCAAGCAAATAAAAATCAGCTAAAGGTGTTAGGATATTAACGTACAAAATTTCTAAACACTATGTTATGTGTGTTGACAAGGCAAACCAAAAAAGATAAAGATATATAACACACACATTTAAATTGGAAACTCTCCAAATTAAAATAAAACCACAACATAGTATTTGAGGATTTTTTGTGTTAAAATCTTAATAAGTATCTTTATGATTCTACATGTAGTTGCATGTCATCTCACATTTGTCATATGATGAGGAACTCTAACAATTCTCCCCTCTAGAATCATACGAAATACATTAGAGGTAGTTTTAGCATCCTACAAATGGGAAAGAGATACAATCCTTCTAATCTCCATTCCCCCCCCCCCCCCATGTGAAAATCCTTTGAAAAATTCTTCCACTTTCTACCACTTGTCAAACACAAGTTGAACTTGATGCTCCATTGTCGATTGCTTCTCGACCACCATCACATAAGGGGGAAAATATCTCAACATTTCTCCCCTTCTGACTCATGTGGAATGCCCTTTATCTCCTCTAATTGAAACTTCTAGTACATCTCCCTTACTCGCATAGAAGGAACACCATTTGCTAGTATTGTCCAAAAGTCATATTGAAAAAACACCAACAATCTTGAACGACAGATGTAGGATAAATCCAACAACTCCCCTCCATACAACGGGCGTTCTCAAAATTATGACCGATGTGAGATAAACCAAACAAAAAGTGCTCATCTTCATCAAGCTTAAATATTTAGTAATTATATATAATCGTAACCTTTCGGCAAAAAATCGCCTTATTTCTCGATTTTCAATTTACAATTGGAAAACTTAAATAATTACAGTATCGTTAGATATTAGGATATTTTTTTACAGTTATTAATTCATTCACAATGGAAAATCATGTATTTCTCTAAAGTTAGGGCAAAGCATTCAGGTTCGACCAAACCGAATTTCTACAAAACGGGTTTGGCCACCTAAATTCCTCACCAAATCGAACCACAAACATTTCTAAAATCAAACCAAACTAAACCGAAATAATTCAGCTCGATTTTTCAAAACTGAAATTATTAAAACTTCATAAAAAATAATTATGATTTTTATAATAAATAAAATTAAAATATGATTTAGTGATCATAATCATATTCATACTATTATATACATTGATAATATATTAAATATTTTAAATAAATTACAAAAAAATCAAAAAAATTATTTATAACTCATTTAAAACATGAATATTAAGTTTTCTTTCGAACCAAACTTTTATACACCTTCAAATTGAACCGAACCGATGTTTAAAAATAACAAAACCAAACTAACAACTTTATTTCAATCGAGTTGGTTATTTCGATTTAGACGGAAGTTTGGTCAGCCCTATCTACATCACCCACAAAAAAGCCACTCACTTATTAAGCATAAAACAACCTGGGCGTGTATAAGGCGCAACAAAATCAAAAAATTTCTTCGGCAGTAATCCATATAACTATATAATTATTATTTAGATTTGATCCATAACCATGCCTCAACTATCATAACAGAATGTATAATTACGTAATAAATACATATGCTAACTTATATTTAATTTAAAAGTGAAGGAAAGACCATTAATTTGAAGAAATTCCATAGTAGCAAAATAATAATTATTATTTTTGGCCTCTCCATTGGAATTTTCCTAAAGACTTTTTTAGCCTTTTAAGCTACGAAGCGTGAGAATTAAGAATGCGACCACTACAATTGACAGCATCTTATGAATTAATATGATTTGTTAAATGCTAACCCACAATTTCAAATCAACACCTATTAATATTCTAATAATAGACAACTTGTCTCTTTGTGGGCTTTAAAAATTTACTACGTTCACATAAATCAGAATGAATTATAAAATAATGCAACAAAATATATAAAAATATTCTTATTGCCCATTGCTTGTTTTGTTTTGTTTTTGTGTGAGTTATAATATGCAGTAAAAAAATTGTATTAAAATGTTGATGAATCCTCATCTGACACTTATAACGGGAGTCACCACTAAAACTTTATTTTTTAAAATAAATAATCATGTGGTTAGCCTTAAAGAAAAATAATGTGGTTATAAATTGTCCATGAATGTGTAAAATTAATGTGGTAAATGAGTTGCATGTTAATTTGTTTTGTTTAGATGACAATATACATTTATATGTGCTTTGACAAGTAGGAAAATAGGCTTTTGCTATGACTGTACAAGGGCAAAGCAGTGGCCAATCTGCATGCCTCAACTAGAGTCATGACAAATGTCCATTTTCCTACTACTGTTTTAATATTTGTAAAAGATGTTGGAATTGCCATAAATACAAAGAAATAGAAGTAAAAAAAAGTAGGTTAATTAAAAAACCCTAAGATATCACGAAAAGATAGTCCACATCTACCGCCATTTGAGACTACCGTGGAATAAAAGAAGGAATGATCTGTAACCTATTTTTAATTGATAATATTAGTAGAATATATGATAAAAAATGTAGTATCAACAGGTGAAAAAAACTTAAATTTAATAAAATTTTATTCTTTTTTTTAATAAAATTTCAATTATTCCTTTTATCACAAACATTAACATCAAAATTTACAACTCTAACAATTTTTTTTAAAATTTTTACCAAACACTATTTTTTAGTCTAACACAATTTATATTTCTAAAAAAAATAAAATTACAAAAAAATTTGTAAATTTTATATAATTTTTTTTGGTACAACTAAATGGTGTTTTAGCAAACCTTTTGAATAGAGTAATAATCAGAGATAAGGTCCAATCAATTGTAGACAACTCAATGCCCATTAAAATTGAACTCTTGATAGCAGTTCTGAAATTTTAATAATTAATAGATGCTATCTTTCTTGTTGGTCTTATAGCTAATATCAATCTTTACAACTGATTTGATTGTTTTCCTCCTGATATGTGATGCAAATCTTTGCTAATCAAGTAACCAAAGAAAGCCAACCTCTTAGTAAATCATGAAATGACAGGATTCTCAATGATACAGTTTCAAACTAATGATTCTAAGTATACAATCAACAAGAATTCATAGTTTTAAAATTCCTTTTTAACTTTAAAAACTCCCATGGTCAACTTTATTTTGTAGTTTGCCGAGTCAAACACTATTGATGGCTTTGCACCGAATAACAATTGAATCCCTGATTCAAATTATAAAAGTTATCAAAATTTATTATATTTTTTAAAATTAGCTAAATCACTATTTTTAATTAATATAAATTATATATTATCAATTTCAAGCATTAAAAGATCAATATATACTAATTTGATATAATTATTTATTTATATAATTAAAAAATTAATAATTATGACTCTGAATCAACTTGGAATCGACTCTAAATCAACTTCACTTCATGACAATGTCAAGTTGAGTCCAAATTTCTATTTCTCAAACTATGCAAGAATTCTACCACCAACCAGTCCACCAACAAAATGCATTTAACAACACATCAGTACTCTTTTGAGACCAACGAGCCAACCTATACATGGAACCAGTCCCTAGATCAACTTCTGCAAACTATATATTGATAGTGCCGTTCATGAGGCAAAGAATCAATTTAGTTATGGAGGGCTACATGGGTGCCTTTGCCTTCCTTATAAATATTCATAAAAGATGGTTCCTAGACCAACTCCTGCAAGTCTATTGCATGAATTGTTCTTGAGACAAAAAGCATCTTTGTACAAATTATATTGCCTTTTGCAAGTTCATCCTTTAAGCTAATAACTTCTCTACATTTAGATTTTGCATACCAAGACCTATTCATGTTTATGCATTCTTCATCCTATCCATACCAATATCTAAGTTCTTCATGACCACATGAATAAGGGTTTTTTTATTGTCATCAATTATATGAATTGCACAATTACAAATTAGCATCCAATATCATCCTATTCCTCATAGAAACTACTTTTACTTCTACTTCAGTCTTTAATATTTCTTCCTTTTTTGTTTGCTTCTTGCATTTGTTATACCTGTGCTCTCTTGGTTGCTACAAGCCGCTATTTCTACATATGCTGATGGCTCCTGATCAATCTGGTTACATATATAGGAAACTTCATGCTCTCTCTAATGCTGTTTACTTTTTCTCGTGGTATCATGAGACCAAAAAGAAGAGGTAATAATTATTTTGTTGGAAAAATATTACAGAAATACTAGAAATCACACGCATGATAAATTGAAGCCACAATAAAATAAACAATTTGATGAAGAAAATTTGAATCAAAGGCATGTACAAGACGCTTTTTTTAATACAAATTATCACCCTCTACACCAGATTCTTTTATTGGTAATTTATATCCAAGATAAATTGGATTTTCCCCCCTGGGAGTGTAGCAAAAAAGAGAGTAAAAACCTTCTATCACACTACAAGATCATTGAAGCAAGACTCTGTTAAATCAATTTTGATCATCCAAAATCTCTAGATATTCACCAAAAGAGGGAGAGAGATGAAGAACAATGAAAAATAATTTAAAAGGGTACCACCTTTGGAGAAAATAGTATTTAAAAGGGTAAAAAAATGAACTACTGAGGTTCATAGCTGTACACTAGAGCTCGGGTGCTAAGTGCTGGAATTTTCCTGATGTATGGCACCCGGTCGCCAGCTTGAGTGCAAGGCTTGTTTTACAGTGCCATGGCGCTGTAAACATAGCGCTGCGACACTGTGTTATTTTAAAACAAAAACTAATAATCCCCACCTGTTTTAAAACCAACAAAAATTAACTAAAAAATATTGTGTAATTTTCTTTCAGAGTAAGTATTGGGTATTTTGAACTTACCTTTAGTTAACTAACTCCGTTTCAACAAGTAGAAGTAGATAAAACCTCTGAACTTCATACCTTAGAGCTGAAACTATTATATACCCAACAAGAAATTATAAGTGTGACTGAAATTGTATGATCAATGTAGTATGATTCTGGCCATGCATTAGGTATCTTGTATTGAATGTTTTTAATCTAGAGATTAATCATAACTCCATGAATAATTGACCTCATTAGTGCATTCATATAGGCAAGGTTCTCAAAGCATATTTTGCAAGTCAATATGATGTCTAATAAACCTTAAATCTTATTAAGACAATTAAGTTAATCTCCTTGCAGTCTTAAACACTTGTCATTGTAGGAGTGACTCCGCAATATAATACATAGTGCCTCACCAAACATCAATTAGCTTGTTTGTACATATTGAATCTACTCATGGGATCAATAATTATTAGATTGGGTTATCACTAACGGTGGTTACTTAATGACTTTAAGCTCATTCCCCTCAATAACAATTTGATTTGTACCTTCGATAATCCTTTAGTAAGGTGATCAGTTAAATTGTCTGGAGAGTTCACATATCTTATTGTTATAACATATGCTGATATCAACTTTCTTAAAATTTTGTACCTTAATTCAATATGTCTTGAGCTCTTCACACTATGATTCTTGATATGAATTTTTGTGATAGTAACATGATTATCGCAATGGATTAAGATAGGAGGAATTGGCTTCTCAAGCTTGAGAATTTCATTAAGTAATTTTCTAAGTCATTCTGCCTCTTTACCTGCTACATCCAATGCTACTAATTCGGCTTCCATCATCGATCTAGTAATAATTCCCTATTTTGTTGACTTCCATGCCTCACCACTGAGGGTAAATACATAACTGCTTGTAGGTTTTGTATTTTCTAAATCGGATATCCAATTTGCATTATTATATCCTTCTAATATATGTACAAACTCGGTATAGTGAATCCCAATTTCGCTAGTGCCCTTAAAATACCGTAGTATTCTCTCTTGTGCATGCCAATGAATTCTAATGTAACTATAAATGTATCGACTTAATTTTTCCACACCAAATTCAATATCAGGTTTCGTGCAATCAGCAAGAAACCTTAAATTACCATTTACTTGGGAATATTTAAGTTGTAACACACTATCCCAATTATTCTTCATCAATTTAAGACTTGAATTTTATGGTGTATTCGTAGACTTATATTGAGAAGAATAATATTTTTTTATCAATTTTTCAACATAATGAGGCTGAGATGAAGTTATACCTTGTGAAGTCCTTAAAATTTTAATTCTAAGTATAACGTTAGCAAGCTCAAGAACCCTCCTATCAAAGTTCTCATTCAAGAACATTTTAGTATCACTAATTTTGCTTGAATCTTTCCCAAAAAGGAGAATATCATCCACATAAAAACACTATTATATATGAATCTCCACAATTTTTCAATAAAGACATTTATCGAAAGCACATGACATAAAGTTAAATAATTTGATCATGTTATCAAACTTTTTATCATTGTTTTGATGCTTGTTTAAGACTATACAAAGATTTAATTAATTACATTTTTTCTTCTTGTCCACTTACCACAAATTCTTCTAGTTGTTGTATATGAACTTTTTCTTCTAACTATTCATTTAGATATGGCGTTTTAATATCCATTTGATGGGTTTCAATTTTAAATGTTGTAGTTAATGCCAAAAGCCCTCAAATAGAAAAGTGTGATAATAATCTAGACATTCCTTTTATCCTTTGGCAACAAGTCTAGCCTTGTTTATCGATGGTTCAATTTAGATTTAGTTTCTTTTTAAAAATCCATTAATACCGTATGGGTTTATATCCAAGTGGTAAATCCGTTAGAACCCATGTCTCATGTGCTAGTATGGAATCCATTTCATTTTTAATTGCTTCCTTCCATAAAAAACCATTAATTGCAGCCATTACTTGAATATAAATCAATCTACTAAAAATGTTATGAAATCATCTCCAAAATCTTTCTAGATTCTAGGTCTTTTGCTCCTTCTCAAATCAACTTCATTGTTAGAATCTCTCTTTAAATTAAATTCTAATACAAGATTACTTGACTCAATATTTTTAGTATGGTGTTTAGAAGAAAATATATTCTCATAAAGTATAGCTCATAAGATTATCTAATAATATTAGGTGAATAATCATTATGACCAGATCCACAACTAGAAATCTATATGTCCGATTATTGTGAGAATATTCAATAAAGACTTTATCAAAAGTCTTATCACCTAATTTATCCACCTTTATATTAGGAATTTTTACTTTTTTTTAAACAACCTCATACCTTTAAAAATTTCAATTTAGTTTCTTTTCTTTCCTTAACTCATAAGGAGTTTTATCACCACTTTTATAAGGCACTTATTAAGAATTTTACATGCCAAAAGTAAGGCTTCACCCCACAAATTTTAGATACCTCAGAGGAATTTAACATAAAATTGATCATGTTAAATAATGTTCTATTCTTCCTCTTTACTATACCATTTGATTGTGGTGTATAAAGAGTTGTAGTCTCATGAATTATTCTTTTTTCTTCACAAAATATACTAAATTCATTAGAACAATATTCTCCTCTTCGATCTGATCTAAGCCTCTTAACTTTACAACCAGTTTAATTCTCTACTTTTGCCTATAAATTTTAAAATGAGCCAAAAATTCATCTTTTATTTTTAGCAAATAAATATAACAATATCATGACAAATCATCAATAAATGCCATAAAATAACTTTTTCCAATACGAGTCAACACACCATTCATTCCACAAACATTAGTATACATTAACTCAAGTAATGATGACTCACTACATGATTGAGGAAAGGGCTTTCTTGGGTTTTTAAATTGAATACATATATCACATCTAGTAATTGAAGAAGTATCCTAAAAAAGAATTAATCCAAATCGAATCATACGATTAATATTGTTATAGTTCACATGGTCAAGCTTCCCATGCTTAGCATCACACATATTAACATGATACACATAATTACTAAATTACAAGAGTTTGATACAAACATCACACATACTAACATGATAGGATGCATAAATAGTTTATAGATGGATTAAGACTTTGAAATTAGTAGACGACCACACTTCAAATATTTACACTATCAGTGAATTTAAAAGTCACAACTACATGTATTCTTACAAGGGATTATGTCTGTTACATTTCGTGATCTAAATCCTAACCCTCTATGGAGTGACTTGATAGAATAATGTTATTTTTTAGGGACATCACATCATCATCATTGGTTCTGTAACAAAGTGAGCAATTAGAAAATGACATTCTCCTAATATTGTGCAAGTTAGAAAAATATTTGTAGCCGAGTTTTTTTATTCAATGGACCATCTACTAATTCACGTTCACGTATGTGGTCTGCCTCATTATAGATGGATGTGTCCTTTTGAAATATTTATTTAATATTTGAAGAAAAAATTATCAAATAAGGTATATCCAGAGGATTCAATATGTGAGCTTTATATGACCAAGGAGATATCAATATTTTTTTCTTTCTATTTTGAGGGTGACATCCCAACATTGCTTAATAATGCATTACAAAATAACGATTGTGGCCTAAGGGGTAGACCTCCTTGTCAATCAATATTTTGACATAGGTCAAGAGATGCCTTCGAAGAATGATTTTCAATTACTCCAAGATGGAGAACTACACATTGCTCATATTTATGTCCTATTAAATTGAGAAGAAATTGAACCTTATCTCATGTATGTGCAATCTAGTTCATGTTATTTCCTACAATGTTTTTTTTTGTTTAAAAAATTAACATGTTTATTTTTTTATATTGAAGACTGTTTGATGCAAATGTTAGACATCAACATGGAAACATGTCTGATGAAGCACTATCGAAATATAAAAATTCTGCTTTTGCAAGGTGAGTCCACAAATATGTATATTATTTATTAAAATATTCGATAAATATTTGTAGTATAATATTAGATCTTTTATATAATTTATAAAATTATACTATTTAAAATATTATTTCAGTCTTTTACGCTTATCTAGATCATGATGTTTAAATAGATAATCATATTCGCATATTATCCTATGATTTATCTCATTATGTCAGACATTTTAAAGGATATTATGTAAATGGTAATAAATTTCGAATCAACATCTATGATGACACCCAATGTATAGCCTATAGTGGTGATTGTGTTAGGGGTAGTGTGTGGTCCAAAGAGGAGTTAGATTTTTATTGGATCCTACTCAATGTGTTGGAGTTACACTATGGTTACGATCAAGTTGTATTATTTAAGTGTCATTGGTTTGGCACAACTAAGGAGTACGAGTTATACATCCCCATGGTTTAGTTGAAGTTCAACATGAAAGTACATTAGCTTGGTCCGTTGTATTCATACTAGCCTCTCAAGCCCTGCAAGTGTATTACATGACTTACCTACCTAAGAACCAAGACAAACATCAATGATGGATAACTTATAATGACAACACCAAGCTAAATTTGAATTTGACAATTAGTACAATAATTTAATTTATAATACTTCTGTGCATTTTTTTTGTTATAAATTACATGTCGAAATCACTAATCTCATTTTATGTCTTTGTAGATATGGTTCGAGGATGTTAGCCATGCCATGGGTTAGGTTCATGTGGATCCGGATCACATGGCAGAGGAAGTAGTAGTAGTTGATCTCTTAGTCTTGTGGCTGAGGTTGCGAAACGCCGTTGGATGATCATGCTCCTAAAACTCTATTAGGTGATGATGTCGATCCAGTTGCTCAATTCAATGGAGATGCCGCTGAGATGCTAGCTAGTAGGCAGCAACCACGAGGACCATACAAGCACCGAGGACCAAAATCTAATCCGAAAATCTATTTCATCTAATTACATGGAGGTAAAAATGTATTTTAGTTGTCTTTACTTCACTTTATTATGAATCTTTTTTTTCCTTGTCTTAATTTTTTGTTCTTAATATTTATTGATCCAAGTATGCTTAGATAAATTAGTGTCAGAATTAGTTTTAGATTTTATGGACATTATTCGAAGTGGAGTGACGTTCCTCTAGATGTCCAGGATTTATCGTGCCAGGAATGGATGGTAAATCATATAAAGATGCAATTCCTACTTTAAAATTAAGAATGTATTACTTAGTAATAATTTTATAAATGTGAATCCGGGCCAAGTATACATGGAGGAGCAAGGACGAACCATGGGTGAGAGCTGCATTCTTCGAGACTGCATCAAAATTAGACAATGGTATGATGAACAAGTGAAAGAGGGAACATCAGAGCTCTTGAACATTGATGACCTTATAGATTGTATAGAAAAAGGCCGACCTAATTGGATTCAATCAACCATTTAGGAGAGGCTTATACGTGATCATTGGGCTACCAACGAATTCAAAGACCTATCCGAGAAGAACAAGAAGAATGGGCTAACAAAGAAGGATAATGATTTAGCCTGTCATCTGGGTGGATTAACTAGCAAACGATTAATATATAATATTATATTTCTTTACATATAATTTAATAATCAGTTATAATTTATTTAATTTCATGACTAATGCAGGAGAAAAACTTGGAGGGACCTATGCCTTGGTCACTCTTGTCTTACCACACATACTGTGAAAATAAAGGGAAGGGTCCATATGCATACACAAAGTTTGATGTAACGACCCACCCATTCCAAGACATGGGTCAAGTATTTCAACATAAAACTAAGTGTCTTTTAAATTTTTTTTCTACTAAATTTATCATCATCCTAATAAGTCAATGAGTTAAAATTATTAAAAAAATACAAATTAAATCCATGCGCAAAGAATTAGTTAAGGTTTAGATTCTAAGTCATGCTGTGAAATAGAATATAAGACCACCAATGCTCAGAATCATCTAAGACCAATGAAATGAACTGAAATCTCACTACCATGGAAATAGACAAGAAATATAGTTACAACTTAAATAAAAAAATCAATAGTCTAATAAGAGTGTCCTCCAACTGTTCCCGACTCTAACCCATATGTCCATGCTTGCATTGTGGAGGCAATTATACGTTAGTGATAAAAATACTAAGCCATATAATTATAAGAAACAAGTTAGTGTATTCCACAACATAATTAATCAAGTCTTTTAGTTATTATGAGTTTATGTTAGGTTCCAATTATGCTGAGAGGGGTGACCACTCCATCAAGCTACAATGTCATGCATGTGGAGACATGCTACATGACCTACGACCTGTAGTTACCGATATTTATCATTGGCTCACTCTCTCAAAATCACAAGTGCATAATAAACTCTTGCATCATTGTGCTTTGTCAGCCCTTTTGGCCTTGGGGTGTGTATTTCATCTTTCAAATAATTTTAAAGGTGCGGCCCATGTTGGACTGAGTTAATTCTTTAACCCCAATTGTACTTAGCATATGATGGTCAAATTTGGGCTCGGACCAATCAGGATTGCCAAACAGGAATATGCAACATTTCAAGTCATCATATGGTCCTGGAATTTATCGAATGAATGACAACCAAGACAGATTTCCTAATCTGGGAGTCAAAAATAAATTATACGTCAAAATGTATAATTCCCTAGATATATGCTTGAAAAGATATAATGATATGATGTATAAAACATAATATTATCTTGAGTACAACCATAAAAATATATCAAATGACATATAATTAATTATTTAATCAATTACTTATAAGTGAATTTTATAATTATATTAATTAATACCAGCTTTATTTACACAGTCACACCTAATCATTAGTTAATACAAGTAAAAATCTAACCATGCAACTAATTAGATCTAGTAGTAAGTGAATCGATTGTTTATTAACCTATTAATTAATAATAGTTTTTTTACTTAATAACAAATAAAATAATACACATATAAACCAATGATAATTCTACTAATAAATTAATTGTTATAACAGACAGACTACCGGTAATATTTTAACTCATAAATTATTTAGCATACCACTTAATCCATATGCATGTTTTATATATTAAATAACTCAATTTATAATTCGTCGGAACATACTTTGTAACAAATCGACATTTGTCCTTATAAAACATCATGAAATATGATTAACTTTTATTTGCCAACAAAAAATAATTTTAGATTGTATACTTACGCAACAACTCCTGAAACTAGTGTATTGTATATCAAAACATATATTCATCATTATATATCACTACCTGCAAGAACACCCTTGTTAACCATAACTGTTTTAAATAGTAAAAGCAGATTCCACAGTCAATCAGCAAATATGGATAAAAATCAAAACGCAGTAGCAATGAAAGCCTTCAAGGAAAAGAACGGCAGCTCCAAGCACCTGGCCGTGGTGACCTCTGGCACACATCATGATTGCCACTTACCGGCCTTTCCCAAGTAAGGGTGGGCATCGACGTCTAAATATCCGTGTTCTAACCGAATTGAATAATCGAATTCTATCGAATTAAAAATAAACTAAACAAGGATATTTTTGTCTGATCGAACGATCAACCGAATTTCTGAAATTTTATACCAATAACATAATATTTTTAATATTTTTAATACTAATATTATATTTTATGAAAATTACAAAACATAATATATAATAAAATTCTATTCTTCTCATATTTTCATCAAAATAGGTCTATACATCGGATGTCATTTTCCTCTTTTTTTTATAATGAACCATCTATAGATTCTCATTCTTTAGCAATTGATTTTTTTTAATCTTTTCCACCTTCACTTTACTCATTTACATTTAGTAAAGAATTTGTATGATCCATCTCTAAAAAAAAATATATCAATTTGCATTTAGTAGCTATTCCCTCCATAATACAAGCTTCCTTTTCCAAACAATAACACAAATTTTTATAATTTAAACGCTGCACAATTTTGTCAATATAATTTTTTTTGCATTATATCTAATTATAAATAATCATTAATTTAATAATTATTAATCTTATAAGTATTTCCAAAATATAAAATAATCAGCATTACTCATGGCGTCATCAAAATAATCAAGTATTACTCATGTTGATTCAAAACGGAGGAGAAATCTTATACTGACGGCGGCAAAAAGTGGCGGTCCGGCGGTGGCAGGCAGCGGAGGCAGGGCAGCAGAGGTAGGTGGCGGTGGACTCGAGGTGGAGGCAGAGGGCGTGGGAGGGCGATGACAGAAGGAAAGGGGAGGGTGGGGGGAAGGGTGGGGGAGGGCGAGGGCAGCAGAGGTTGGA
>JAVDBV010001221.1:0-15596 GCA_032619315.1 Piper longum
GTTCCCCTCTCCTCAGTTGCAGTCACCCCCAACCCACCATAGCCTCCTCGACCCCGCCGATGCCGAGGTCGAGGGGGAGAGAGGAGGAGGGGTATCCATGGCAGGGGAGGGGGGGAACTGGGACGAGAAGACTGCGGTGGGGTGGGGACGACCGCAGCAGGGCGGGGGTAATCCCGATGGGGCGGGGGCGAGGTGGAGCGCGGCGGGGTGGTGGCAGGATAACGTCCGTTGGTGGAGAGATATATAGATATATTTTTTAAAATAATAGATCTGAGTCATTCTTATAATTGGATGGCCCATATCAAAGTTCAGGGTAGAAAATTCTTTTTGCCTCAAACTCACAATCACTTTATATATATATATATATATATATACAATATATTAAATATATTATAATAATTATTATTATTTATAATAAAAATGTAATATGCTTTAGAAGATATATTATATATATATACAATATTATATTAACCTTCATATAAAGTAATATTATATCTTAGAATTTTTTACTTGGACTAATATTTTTAAATTTTTTGATTTGAAAAAATACAAAGAACTAAACCTTGGTGTATTTCACAGTTCAAACAATAGTTTATTTGATTATTAATCATTTTCAATTAAGGATCAAAAGGATTCTCACTACCTTAATTTTTTATGCAAAAAGTTGCTTATTCTATACATAATTCCATCACAATGCGGCAATAATTTCCAAAAGAGAGATGTCGGATCTCCCTTAGCTTAAGTTCTTGATCTTCTTATTAACACGCGCAATGCAAGGAGTCCAAACACTTAGTAGCTCTGTTTAATGCAAGTTAGCATCTTTACCTCCAATTATAGCAGCTACGATTTCATCAACGTCCAGATCTGAGCTTCCTCCTCTCATCAAAGCCTTCACAGCCAACTCTCTCCACTTACCAGCATTGGCCATCACCTTCTCCCTCGTTTCACTTTCCATCACCTCCCTAATACATCTCAGCACCTCCTCCCTTCCCACAAGACCCTTCTCCCCTGCCCTCACCCTGGCTCCCACCCCCCACACCTCTTCAATGTACTTGGCGTTGGTGGGTTGATCAGACCAGTGTGGGAAAGCCACCATTGGCACTCCAAGCAAGAGGCCCTCCATAGCCGAGTTCCACCCACAGTGCGTAACAAAGCACCCGATGGCTTCATGGGACAGCACCTCGAGCTGGGCTGCCCATTTCACCAGCAGCCCCTTCCCAGATGATGCTACCTCCTCTGAGAAACCTGCTGGGAGCGTGCTCTCCTCTGAAGCTCTCACCACCCACAAAAAGTTGCAGTTGCTCTCTTTGAGAGCCCAGGCTATTTCCTCTGTCTGCTCGGTGCTTAGCTTGGCTAAGCTTCCGAAGGAGATGTACACCACCGATCCAACCTCCTTGTCTTGCAACCAATTGTTGCAAACTTCGCCCTCATTCTTCCAAAAGCTCAGGCCATAGTCGATATCTTCCTCAACCTGCTTGTCCAAGTACATCGACGGGACTGTCGGCCCAATTGCCAATACGGACTTCCATTGTGATCTCATCCAACTCAATGCCTGCAAACAAGGTTAATTTCCATCGTAAGCAATCATACTACAAAAAATAGAAAAAAAAAAAACAGCACCATGGAAAACACCCACATTAAAATAAGTGTTAGAATTTAATTCTAATTTTAAGCGGTCCTCTACATTTATAATTTATTTGTAATTATTTAAATATATTAATTAGTAATATAATTAAAATTTATGTTTTAAGACTTTTTTCACATTTTAAGACCTTTGTTGGCATTCTAAACTAATTAATAATTATCTGTAATTAAAGTTAATTCTGTAATTTATTGATTAAAGAAGTTATAAATATTGTGTTTGTCTTTGGGGTCTTTGACGTGGGCAACTTTTTGTTAACAACTATCATCAATTTGGAAGTACTACATATGAAAAGATTTTAAGAATATTTGTGAAATCATCATGGAAGGATATATGATTTGATTAATGTAAATCGAGTATGATTTGTTTATTATAAATATATATTAAAGATTTACATTTGGTATCGAGCCATCATCAATGAAATTTTTTTTCTCTCTAATAAAAATTTTCTACTAGGGAAATCTTTCCAATTTTATCAATTCATTGATCATTCATAGTCATTGTAAAAAAAATATTTCTTTTATTCGATTTCAATGTGTGTTGGTTTCATGATTGGCTTAAGTTATTTTAGTGTTGGTCTCATATCCATTTTGATCTTGTCGTTTGTATCATATTAAAGAGATTATGAGTGAACAATGACTCAACGAGTAAAAACCTTACAAGTTTATTACATGTTTTTTCATAATATCTTTCGTCAATGTCTTCTCAAATTTTCATAATTTTTTATCAGAGGAAAATGAGTTTGTTAATTTTTAGTTATTATATCAGATGTGCCTGTAGCTTTTTTATTCTCTGTTATGCCTATTTAAGTATATTATGGCTCATGTGTGGAATTTGCTTATATTTATTAAGGGTTCATTACCTATTTTGAAACCTCTTGCAACAGGATTTTGTAATGTTATGGAAGCAATCTTAAAGCTCATTTTAATCATGAGCCATTTATTTTAAGTCATTGGGTTTATTCATATGGTTTATACATAAGATCAATAAGCCGTTCACATACACTCTGTTTTGTCCATGAACTATCCGATTAATATTTATGGACAATACCTCATCGTGGACATGAATATTGACCAAATTATTTTAGTTCGCATAATTGTCCATAAACCTAATTAATTATATTTGTACAATATAGCTAGTATATATATGAATTATTTAGGGTGATGTCTAAAGACTGTTTAAACCCAATTATGGGATGTTTAAGTTGTTTATATGATGTTCAACCACTCTTCAAACCCAATTATGAGATGTCATCTATTATTGTACATGTGATTGAGTATTTATATAAAAATTCTGAGTTATTTGTATGTTTGTGTATATCATGTATATACTAGTGAAATATTTAAACATGATATAATAATTTAAATATATTTGTATTGATGTTAAGTGATCATTGTATTTTAAATTAATTGAATAATAGTCACAACATATTTAATTAAGATAAAAAATATATAAACTGAATATATAGATCACATATAAATTTTAATACATCAAATTTTAATTAAATATTGTAATTATTCATTATAATAATTTTATGAAAGAAGAAATTAGAAATACGGTATTTATTTTTAAAGTCCCTAATGTGGACAATTTTTTGTATCTAATTGTGAAGGCATGAATACCGGGTATTTTTTAGCCTAATGTGGGCAATTTTTTGTCTCTACCTGTTATTATATTAGAAGTTTAACATATAAGAAGATCTCAAGAGCAGGAATCATCAGAGGAGATATAATTTGATCAATCAGAATAACTATGATTTGTTTATTGTAAAAATTTATCAAAAGATTTAGATCAGACGTTCATACCTCGGGCTCTAATGCTTGAAACGTGGTGCAGATTACAAAATCGGCGTCGTCCACGTTGCTAAACTGGTCGGTGAGGAAATATAATATACCGGGCATCATCTGGTTGGGATCTAACACGAAGGAAGGCAAGTCAACATGCGTAAGGAGAGGCAAACCTGGCAAGGAGATTGTATCAACCGAAGGAGGTGCCTCAAGATTTCCCTTGTGCACGTTGTAGTAGATGATGTCAACCGCCAAGCTCTGCGTGAAGAACGAAGCGGCCACCAACCCGCACCTCCTCGCCACATCCAGAGCCCAAGGAAGGTGCGAGTCATAGACAAGGCAAGTAACAGGGCAGTCTGGATCAGAGTTCAGCTTCTGGATGAGCTCGTAAAGCGTCCGAGAGGCAACGGTTTTGAACGTTTCGAAGTAGTCTCCATTGCCGCCTCCAAAATCGAACCCATCGTCGAAGCCGTCGGAGATAGCCTCCAGCTTGACGGAGCCGGTCTGGGCAACCACCGATTTGGCGAGGAAGATGCTGGTGACGAGAGTGACGCCGATGCCTTTGGAAGCCAACCGCTTGCCGAATTGGAGGATGGGGGTGATATGGCCCTGCCCGGGAACGGGCAAGAGAAGAACCTGGGCCTTCTTCCCTGCGTCACCCATCTCGGCTGCTAGGTGGATCTGGTCGATCACACGGCAGCCTTTGGAAGAAGAGAGAACCGACTGATAATCTATTAAGCTATGGATACAGAGAGCAAGGTTGGCTTGGCATATAAATAATTTGGTTAATTATATTTTTTAGTGATGAAAACGATTATTTTATTACTTATACTTAACAAATTTATTGTAATTTTTTATAATTCTTTTAAAACTACTAGAATTATACATTCCATCGCTTAGAAACATTAGGAAAAAGTGTGAAAATCTTTTCCCCTTTTAACGATCATGTCTTCCTTAAAAAACATTTTATCCCGGACAAGGATGACAGCAAATTTGTAGTTTTGTGGGAGAAAGTTCTAAAAAGTGCTCGGACGAACTTCTTTGACCTTTGACGAGTTGAGGAAGAGAAACGGACCTCTCGTCACTCTTTTAAGTTCTAATCGTGATGACCAAGTTTTCTGATCGGACACACCGCGTGACAAACTCTCAGCCACCGAGCTCAAACTCGATCAAAAGGCTACTTTCAAAGCCGCCGGCCAAACTAAGATAATTCCACGAGGAAAACCTTCGAGGAATCAAAGAAAAGAAAAGAAAAGAAAGAAATATATGAGCAGCACCGAGTATCTATTTGCTTACCGCCAATGATTTCTTGAAGCCATTTTTTTCTCCCCTTGAAGTCATATCTTCTAACCCCCCCCCGAGAAGAAGAAGATTAGCATCGTAAGAAGTGATATAACGTAGCCTAACTTTATTTGCACTTGAATTTGTAATGGATTTAGCCTTTAAAAAGGTGCAGACCTGTCGATTGATCACTTTACTATTTGCAGGGACAGCCATGTCTATGTTTGTAACTCGTGACTTTTAATACGTTTAAATTTTTCTTAATTTAAAAATTAGTTTAAATAATAAGACTTTTATATTATTTTATATATAAATCACCAATTATCTTCAAATATGACATAAGATAAACCAATAATTCTTCCTCTCACATATCATACTACTCCGAATCATCTCTCATTCATCACATGAGGCCCACATATTATAATAAAATTTCACTAATATCTAATTCGGATCGATTACCATTCAAATTATCTCTCCCCTGTCACATATTGAGGTTCACATATTATAGTGAAATTATAGAAGTAGCTGACATATCGTGAGATAAATCGAGGTAATATCACAGCCAATCAGGTTCTGATACTACTGTCAGGTTTAATAGGCCTCTAAAAGTGACTTACAATATGTTTGTCGGCCTCTCTTAATCTAAAAGTTAACTTAATAAATAAGGTTTTCACATTAATTTATACACAAATTACCAATTACCTTCAAATACGAGGTAAAATAAACGCAATAAATATTTTCAAAAATGATAATGTTAATAACTTGAACTCGTTTAGAAGTGAATCACATGGCTGTTATTGTCTGTGCTGCGTTGGGCGCGTGAACCTTGGGTTGGGTGTGCACAAACTCACCCACCGTAGACACCGTATATTATGTTATAGAGGTCGTGGTTAGGGGACGAAACTAAATATATTTCATGATATGCCATTTTTCCAATTATGTTTCCAAATGATAAACCTAGTAATTTTTTTGGGTGATAATTATAGAAAGTTAGAGTTAGATTTTAATGATTAGTTCAAATTATGATTACTAATAAACTCCCTAAAATGCATCATTAGCCCCTTTTTTACCAGTGGCTATGACCGTCCAAAACTCCCCGGGAAGAGATTTTTAGTTCTGGAGATTTTCAGTTCCCCTACTGCCGATTGTGCTTATATTAATATGGGCCACTTTGTGGGCCGAGCAACCTGCAAGATGGGCCGAGAAAAACTCTTGAAGACTTGATCAATCATCACGGCCCGTTAAAAGTGGCTACGGCTACCAATTAGCCAACGTGGCTCCCCATGCACAACCCCACCACGTCCCAGCCATGCAATTTTATTATACATCTTTATATATTTAACGGGTGTAATTTTTAATTGAACTACTGAATTTTTCGTTATTATCTCATAATTTTTTACTCATAATTAAAAGAGATTTTTTTATATTAAATTTATATTCTTTTTTATTGTATTTGATTAATTATTTCTCGTACATTATTTTCCTATATATTTGTATCCGCGGTCGTTGATTTCTAAATTTAAGGATTTTTCTCAACAGTCCCAAGTAATAACATATAACTTCCCTAGCTAATTCAATTTAATAGATCAACTTGATCATTTGAGCCTAAATGGTGGTTGATCAATGCATGAACATGCTAAACTTCACTCGCAGGTAAGTGCAGAGGCTATGTCTTCCAGTGGGAATGTGATTGCCAGGTCCAGCCAGCCATGCATGTTGACTTTTAGGAGCCTTCCTATACGTTTGGCAAGGATTTTCATGTTTGGTGTATCATTTCTTTTGGGTATTTCCGATGAGACCCAGAAGCAAACATTGAGCTTGATGAAGTACAAAGAAGGGCAACCATAAGCAGAGGCGACTGTGGTGAGTCTCCTGCCGAGGGCCGGCAGGATGTACCTGCTGGAGCTCTACGAGGCGGAAATCATCATCAAGTCGGAGCTTCCATGAGTTAAGAGCGTAGTCCACAGGTGGAAGTGGTCATTCTACCTATGGACCTCGTTGTATGTGTATATCCTGCTGCTTGTCGTCCTGGTTTGCTGGTTCAGACCTCTGATCTTCCATGGCAGTGGGAAGGGGAGGGAGGTGTAACCGGTGGAGATGGTGGAGTGGGAGTGTAGAATGGAAGAAAAGGCACCGGACAAGGTGGACCTGCATGCATCTGATATGATGAGAAGTTGGCATCGGCGGTTGGGCAAAAGGAAAGCAGAGCTAATGGAGGAGTCGGCGGAGTCCTCTGCATCTGGGATTATAGGGGATCAGGAGATTGTGGATGGAGAAGTTGAAGAAGACACTGTTGCGTGGGAGCCTTTGGCCTGATGCCGATAATATTGAGTTTTAACGAGATTCCCTGTCCTTTCCTACCGGCTCCCAAAACCACAGCCAAGGCGACGGGATAATTCTACTAATTGGTAGAATCAACGGGAAAGAAGGCTCTTTAAGCTTTATTTTAGTCTGACTTTCTGAAATGACTTGAGGTGAAATGATTTGAGAGCTGGAGGATAAGTGGGAATTTGTCTTGTGCATTAAAATAAAACACCATTCTTTTAACGACTATTTTACTGGTCTTCTGAATTTCTAGCCGTGGAATTTGGACAGGCAATGCTCAGTGTTGAGATGAAAGTCTTGGCATGGTGCAAAGAAAGATCTGTAATTGCTCTTCTAACTCGTGCTTGCTATGGTCTTGTCGTGCTCGGTGCAGAGTTTAGAGTGGAATGCTATCCTTGTTGCTTGTGCATGTATAAGAGTGGAGATCGAGTTGGTATAAAATGGAGGGGGGAATTTCTTGTTTTAATCTGGAGGGCCTCAATTAAGCTTTAATTACAATTGAAAATTATTAATAATAATGATCAATTGGGAATTTGACCTCGTCATTGAGTCATTCATTAGTAGTTGTCGGGCCTCCTTCCAAACGAGTTGATGCTTGAAAGAAAAGTAAGAGATCCTCTGATTTGACCATAACTCGTTCTTTAAACCAAAATCATAACTTATGGACACAATATTGCACCATGCTGGCAATCAAGGCACCGACACTTCAACTTTTATGGTGGTCAGCATAAAGAAATATTCCAAAGATAATAAAAATAAGCAAGAATGCTTTACATGCCTTTGCCTTTGCCAAGAGTATTGTACGCATAAATAAATTCTTTTTTATCTTCATCAGCACATGATTCTGTAAACATTCTTCGTCCATCAAGCTAGAATCTGATGTGTTATCAAAGTTGGCATAGAAAATGTTAAAAAAAAAAAAGTTGGTGTATGAAAGCTTCGGGAAAAGAGAGTTCGTTTAAAAAAAAGGTGCTTGTTATCTAGCGTAGCTAACATGCCTGATATTCAGAAAATTGTAAAGTGACAACCGTTATTATTATGTAATAACATGTCGTGAAACATTTTGTTTTATTTTTACAGGCGACCAAGAAGGTCATCGTTCAATTTGAAAAGAATGGCCACCAGCACCGATTGACATGTATTGTAGAAAACATGGCATGTAGACATTGTGTGCATACTTAGTAGCATGGGATATGGGTCTCTGATATCTAGGGCTGGGCACGGTCCAAGTCGACTAGAATTTCTCCGGTTCAAATTTGGCTCATTTAATAAACAAATCATGTTTTGAGTTATACAATTTTGAGTCGAATTTTTTTAGTTCAAGTTCGAGTCAAGCCTGATCAAGTTCAAATTGAGCATTTGTCTTGTTCGAGTTAATGAATTAACATAAATTTGAAAATCTAGTTTATTCTCTATAATGTTTTTTTTTGTAAAAATATAAATAATATTCTTCATAATTGATGTTCATATAATAACTATTAGATTGTTTTGATTTAATTATTTTTATTCCAAATTATCTTTTATCAATGTATTATTAAAGAAATTTTTTAAAGGTTTATAATAGACATCAAACCGATTCGAGCCAAGTTTTAAATCAAATTAAACTTTTTCAAGTCAAGTATGATATAACTTGAAATCGGCTTTATTGTAATCGAGTCAAGTTAATTTTTTAAGATCGAATTTTGAATCGAGATTAAAATTAATCAAGTTCGAATAGAGTCGAGTTAAAACTAGCTTGACTCGTGTCCAACCCCAATGATATTGAATTTGATAAACATGTTTTATAGTCAAGGTTAGAGGTGGGGACAAATCAGTTGAATGTCAAACAAGACATTATACTTGTCCAACTAATTAGCATCAGAAAAAACTTTGGTCCTCTACAATCAAAATTATTCGGTCAAGTCAATCACAGTTTGACCCGATCAAAATTTGGTAAAGATAAGAATTTATTCTTATCTCATATTTATTGTATCATCTAATTATTTATCCAGTCATAAATACTCATTTTCCTCACCAAAGACTAATACCTCATTTGTACAATCATCTGCAAATTTTTTTAGTTTCTCTCGTGTCAATTAATATAAAAATTGAAATTACTTTTCTTTAAAAAATATATTTGAATAAATAAATATTATATTGCCGTGAAAAGTTCAAAACCTAAGATTGATGTTCTTTGCGTTTAATAATTTTCAATAATTATTAGGTATTAAACTTCAAATATATTATTAATATCATGAATTTCTGATTTTTGTTGATTTCTTAGTCAGCTATTTGTTCAGATGAAAAAATGTTCATGTTTAGTTGTTTTTATTTGGTCATTGTTGGTAAGTCGAATCGGCCACAAACGGTAAACTTTAGTCCAACACTGTCATTCGATCGTCCACACCCACACCTAGTCAAACTTAGCCTATTGCATATTCGTTCTAATTTAATTAAGCTTATTAACTCATAATTAAGTCACCACTAAGGAAAAAAAAAAGATTTAACTTTAAATCGTGGGACACCTAATTAATGCATAAATCTAGCACTTAAGATTGACTTTTAATGTATGAATCCGGTTGATGTTTGTTTCCGTAGTTTTTTACCACATCAGTGTAATTGCATTTGGAGAACATCTTAATCAATGAAATAGTAGTAAACCCTAAGACGAATAAGACTTTACCCATTTAACCAGATTCTTATCAGGTGTATGGTACGACTATTCTTTTCATATTTATTTCAAAAACTCTACTTTGACATTTCAATTTCTATATAATACTACTCGAGTCAGAGTCCACATATTTGAACACGTGGGCCCGTTGCTCTTAAAGGAAATGCAACCCGAAAATGAAATTTTGGTGAGAATGTGTATCATGTCTATGATTTAAGGATGGAAATCAAGCATATATTTCTGGCCCTTCGTTTCCAACCTCATGAAGTGGGAAATGCTTAGAAATAAAAAAGCCGAACGATCCTAACCCTCTCATTGTGCCCTACCCAGTGACCACCACTGGTGACCTGCTTTGATGACAACCGTCTGGCACCCCCCCTCTAGCGACAACGCTCAATTTTTATAAAATTTGTGATTCGAGTCAGGATTTTATATTTAGAATCGGTTGATTTGACTACTATTTTTAGTCGAGTCAATTTCAGAACAAGTATACTGAGCCAAAACCAGTCGTATATTATAAACTATAAGAATCATAGGTACCCAAGTATATAATAATAACATTAGTAAAACAACAGCACAATGAGTTATCATAATATATGAGAGTATGTCCAAATTTTTTTTATTATTTTAGTATTTGATCGCAGAATTATTTTTAGGCCGAATAACGTATTATGATGCGTTATGAGCAGTTTGGGTGGGATATTAGTTATATAGCATGTCATTCTGTGTTATAGTATGTATTATATTTTATGGTATTTTTTTGGATTTATTATGAGTTAGTTATTATTTTTAACTCGAGTCAGAGACAAATCAAGTTTTATTTACGATATCTCCATCGAACCATTTCTTCCCCCCAACTCTTCTCTTCTTTCCCCAAACCCTCAATGCCGCCCCTCAGCTTTTCACCGACGTAGCTGCCGATGCCACCTGCCACTGATCGACATCATCGAACCCTACTGCGTCGTCGTCGTGCTGCCCCAAGCGCCCCCGACCGTTGCTCGGCCTCCACGATGCGAGAAAGTTGTGCCCTAGCATCACACTCTTGATGCCACCTTGACGCCGCTAGCCCTCCCACAACCTTCCCCGACCAGAACGGAGCTTAGCGCCACCCATCCTAGTCGGATCTCAACACCCCACCACCGACCACCCTTGTTTTGGCCTTTTTCGGTGAGCTGCCGCCTCTGTCAACCTCATTGACGCCGTAGATGCATCGGGGTCATTGAGATGGTGCCAATAGTACCCCAAACCACCACCATCCCGCCGGTTAGCCGCAGCCGGCATCAGCTGCCTGAAAATTGCCAGAATTGTCAAAAAATTGCCATAAATTGTCAAAAATCGAATTTGTTAGAATTCACTGGGTCTTCTGTTGAGCTCATCCAGTCGAACCTGATCAAACTTTGGATGCCAGTGAGCACCAAATTTGAGCTTTGAGACACGCAATGAAACCCTAGCTATCACATATTGTCGATTACGAGAAGTATAATTACTTCCAATTTAATTATTTAAAATTAATGATTATTAGCACAACAAGCTAGGATTGATGAATTGATGCGCTATATATTTTTATTGTAAATAAAATTAAAATATGAATTGTCTGATTGAAGTGTATTAAAACTAATGCTAAGGACCTAGTTAGGTAAAATAAGTAATTATCATAATCTAATGCAACGTAGCATAGAAAAACTTATGTGATTGATGTATGATGTGGTGTGTGCATGCTCTAGGATGTTTGATACTTCATTCAATTATCGAGCGTTAGCTTTTAGTTTGATTTGTAGGTATGGAGTAGGAGATCACTGCCTAGGTGTGTAGACACGATCGAAGCTTCTGCTAGGTCCGTTTAGAACTCGTTCCCTATTTTACACTATATTCTATTGTATGTTTGTTTTATTACCTACAGGACATGTTAAATGGTATTTTATCAGATTCCACTTAACTTGGGTCATCTAATTGATCAATCTTCTAGATTAATAACTCTGGAGAATGAGATCTTTTGAGTTAATATCCACTGCATTTACCTTTGGGCATATTATATAAATCTCTTCCAAGACTTATATATAATTTTATTGAGTTTTTAGTAAGACCAGAGATGGAAAAATCGACTCGCACTTACCATGAACAAGTGCACATGTCAGTCAAAACGGACTCTAGATTAGTGAGTAGGTTGTTCCAATCCCGATCCCGAGGGATCCTAACAACTCCCATTTTGTGTTCTTCACGCCCAGAGAAACATGGAGGTTTATGGGTACTTTTTAGTACAGCCCACATTCAGACTTGTGGTTCAAAGGGTATTAAATGCAATTGCTTGAGAATACTCGACTTTCGTGCTCAATGCCAGGAGAATTATGGAGGAAAGAAGAGTGCTTAGAATACATTGGTAGTCCCAAGGGACAAGAAAAAATGAAAAAAATCGAGAGAAACATCAGACCAATCAATTCGGGATGCTATCGGATCTACAACCCGATGTCTCCTCAGTTGATCCCTTTAGGAGTGTTCATGAAAAGTATATAAAGGTTTTCTTGAAAATAAGAGTTAGTTCTCATTTGCTAGTTTGTTATGCAGTTATATTTTTGAACTAGTAACACTCGTTACTTGCATTTTTCTTTATATATATGTAAGTGATGATTAATTACTAGATATACCGACTTAAAAGAGGAGCAGTGACCTACCTTGCACACATACACACACGCATGCTCACTGACAAAATGTTTGTTTTGACTATTTTAATTGTTTTGTTATGTTTTTTATGAAAAATAAAATTCTTATGATAAAGATTTTGGGTATATGGAAATGGATAGTGATAACAGGATTTAAAATATACATTGGTATAAAGATTACATGATAGAGGTGAAAATGAGCAAATGAGCATGTGAGTCGAGAACCAAAATGTAAAATATTTTGATGTGCCAAAATTAAATATTTATATGAAAAACATGATAGAATGAATGCATATTAATGTATATATTTATACATGTTATTTTGACAGGGTGGCTCTTAATTATATTTTTGAGGAATACTCTTTCCATTTTATTTTACGAATCTTATCAATTTTATCGTAATTATTTTGGCATGTAAACTGATTGTCATGTCATTCATGTATTAGCATATTAGGATTTCGTGCATTCATTCATGCATAATGATTGACATCTTCTATATCTTGAAATACCGAGAGTAAATCCATTCGGGACCCGTGACGTACCGGTTTGGTTCGCAAGCAACTAGATTCAGGGTGTCACAGTTTTCTTTTTTTTTTCAATTAAAATATTTTTTATTCTCAAAGGTAACTTTAATTTTTTATTATATTGAGTTTTGGATCTTTGTTTATGTTGATTATAAATTCTTAAGATTTAGTTTTTTTTTTTTTTTTTGCATTGAGTAGATGGAATCGTATAATCTAGATGTCCATTGCCGACAATGTTGTTGGCGACCACTACCTAGGACATCGTTGGCGAGCACTGCTAGTGACGTGGCCAGTGACTGCTGCTGGCCATATGCTGCCATTACCCCAATTATTCTCTTTTTTCATATTCCTTATTTTTTTGCCTTGTTAACATCTTTATATTTTTGTTTATGATGATTGACTCGCTTTAAGTTTATGTTGATATTGATTATGCATAGTTGATATATTTTTCAAAAGAAAATTTGCAATGAGTTTGATGTATTTAGTGGAAGATAATTTGTTCTCTTTTTTTAAAAAAAACAATGTTTGAATCTTTGTTTGATATTGATCCTGAACAGGTGATATAAATAAATTTGCAATTAGTTTGATGTATTTAGTGGAACATAATTTATATATATATATATATATATATTTCAATCTTTGGATCTATATTTGATATCGATTATAAACAATTGATATTTTAAAAAAAATTGCAATTTGTTTGATGTAGGTACTGGAAGATAATTTGTTTATTTTAAAAAAAAATCTTTCGATTTATGTTCTATATTGATTATGAACAGTTATATATATTTTTTAAAAAATGCCATGAGTTTGATGTATTTAGTGGAAGATAATATATTTTTTTTAAATCTTTAGATCTATGTATGAGCTTTTATTTTGTATATCTAAAGATTTTGATCTTTAATTTATTATATTACTTTTCTTTTCTATTGTTATAGATTAATGTTTATATATCATTTTGTAGATATTGCTTGTATTGATCGTTGAGATGAAAATTTTTGTTTAAATTGTTGCCATTGTTGTATGTGTGAAATGTTTTATATTTATCAATTGACTAAAATTATAGTCATTTTTTAGTGCTTTTAAGGATCATCATATTATTACTGTGGCATCTAATGCAAAGGGGAAGAAAAGAGATCCATACAGTCATTGATCCCATTTTGTTGAAGAAACAAATAAGATAAGCAAATTATCTACACGACAATAGAATAAAGATATGTGGCGGCGGGTGATGGCCATATTTGCTGAGATAACAGGGTCTAACAAAAATAAAGATTATGTAACGAATCGCATTAAAACTTGGAAGATGCACTATAAGATTGTCACTGAAATGAGAAAACAAAGTGGTGTTGGTTGAGATGTTGTGGCTTGCAAGGTTATTGCTGATGATGATGCATGAGAATGCATGATTACGGTACACATCTTGTTAAATAATTTTTATTTACGTCTATTTAACTAATATATGATCTTATAATTTTTTTTTCACTTGCAGAAATTAAAAGAAGCAACACATTTTAAAGAGAAAGGGTGTCGCAAATATGATATGTTGCACATTGCAGTTGGCTGCTCAATGACTACTGGTTCTACATTTGTAGTAACTGCTGGAACACAGTTAGAAGATAACATATTAGAGTCTCAACTAAAAGCTGGATTAAATGGAAATAATGTTCAAATTGAAGATGATGTGAAGGTTAACAATGAAGAACCTTTTTTAATATCAACTACTACTAGGAAGAGGAGGAGGTCTAAAGAAGGTGAACTTCCAGTGATGGCAGAGGTTTTTAAAGAAACTTGTGATAATATGAACGGAATTATGGGAGAGATGGTTGAAAATATTAACCATTGTAAAGGGTGGTGGCATTGCTTAGATGATATTGAAGATTTATAAGAAAAAAATAAGTTTAAGTCTGGAGAGACTGTAGATGCTTAGCGTAAGAGGTCCAAACTTGTAGCAATGTCTCCTACCAAACGTAAAAATCGGGTTGAGTGGTTATTGAAGAAAGCATACGCATGTTAGAGAAGAACGTAGGAGAAAATATCTAGTTGCTTTGTTCTTTTTTATTTAAGTTAGGTTTTAAGTTTTATTTTCCTATATTTTGTACTTTGTGTAATCGAAATTCTTTTTATTTTCGTTGATGGAAAACATATGTTTGTATTTGTAATAATGTTTCTTCTTCTATTAGATTAGTAATACTATAGAGTAACACTAATAAAAGTTATGCATATTTTGAGTTTAACTTGTTTACAATAATGATAAATATGGATGTTATATTGCTTACTCATTTGACATAATGGGTTATCAAAGTGATTGTGCTACGATTATTATGTTTATTTTTTATACTGTAATGATATTTTTCAAGATGGCTGCTTGTTGCATTGAAGATAATTATGGAGGTTGTCAAGAAAGGAAAAGGAGAAGAATTTCATCTTTGGGTGAAGATTATATTTTGAGAATTATAGATTATGAAAGTTGAAGTTATGCCTTCAAAAAATTGTACAGGATGTATCTTTCTTGCTTCAAGAGATTATGAAGAAGAGGTTTATTAGTAGATATTAGGGATATATGTGTTGAAGACCAATTGGTAATATTGTGAGCCAATGTTTTATGCATGTTGCTTGCATAGATATGTGCAATTGGGACTACTAAATGAGCGAGTGAGCCAAACTCATCTAAGCTATCACACTATGTTATTATATTATATATAAATAAATATAATTAGTTACAACTAA
>JAVDBV010001222.1:0-15885 GCA_032619315.1 Piper longum
ATATATATATATATATATTACATGTTGATTTGGCAGGGTGACCCTTGATTGCATTTTTAGGGAGACTTTGTCCATTTTATTTTTACGAATTTTATTGATTTTCATTGAAATTATTTTGGTTTGTGAATTGGTTGACATGCCATCTATGTAGTATCATGTTATGGCACTATGCATGCATCAATGCATAGTGATTGACATCTTCCATCTTGAGATGCTGAGAGTAGATCCGCAAGGGTTGGGTTCGGGTTAGCCTATCTAACTGGAACCAGTAACATTCCGGTTCGGTTCCCTAGCGTAAATCGGATTTGGGGAGCTCGGACTCCGAAACATGCGGTCATCGATTTTCCCCTCTTTCACATCTCATTTTAAACTCGAGACAATCATATATAGGTTTGGGAGTGGATTTATATAATAGACCCAAAGGCAACTTGCAGTTGATCTTGTTTTCGAAATCAAACTCGAAGGGGCTCATCCTCGGTAGTTAATAATCACGGAAGTAAAATACGTCTAAATGGCCCGTGTTGAGTGAGATCATATAAAATAGAACCTTAACACATCCTTCGATCTTAAAATCAAATCATCAATAGAGTGAGAAGAGTCCTAATGGACATGTAGTCCAAGCTTCTAGTGTGTCATCTCATCTACGGGGAGATCGAACTCCAAAACATATATCGAACCCCACTAGTAAGTAAAATACGGACATCTCTATAAGATCTATGCTCGTGGTGGGTGCTCACATCACCGGTACATCCTGATAAGAAAGACAATACAAAATAAACCTACAATTAAACATACAACATGAAA
The DNA here is from genome assembly GCA_032619315.1 of Piper longum. Classification (NCBI taxonomy): domain Eukaryota; kingdom Viridiplantae; phylum Streptophyta; class Magnoliopsida; order Piperales; family Piperaceae; genus Piper; species Piper longum. The sequence goes on from JAVDBV010001222.1 coordinate 805, forward strand.
ATTGAGACATAATAAAGGAAATAACTAATAACAAATAATAAATAAATACATAAATACATAAATACATTCATGAATAAATAGATAAATAATAAATACATGAAAATAATCAACACTCTAATCACAAAACAATAATATCATATACTATATAAATACACGGCTAACTACGAGTAAATATCACATATACTCGTGTTAGTAAATATATAAATAAACAAATAAATAAATACATAATCATTCAGTAAATAAATATATAAATAAATAAATTTAATTGATCATGAATAATAATAATATCATAGTTATCTAATACAGAATACATAATTAAAAACAAATAAATAATAATATACATGCAACGATTAAATAGATAAATATATAAAATTTAGTAAACATGAATAAGATAAATATTAATAAGTAAATATATCAATAATAATAACGAATAATCACTCAAGCATTCATCATAATATACAACAAACCAGGAAATAAAAAGAAATAAAAAATAATGGATAAATAAATAAATAAATAAGCACTCAAAATATTAAACTATGTTAAATAAGGTGAATATGCATTTAAAGTAATGTAGGGGTCCTCAAATTACCAAAAATGGACGAAAAACAGTCGAAAACGTTTTAAAATGAGCTGAACCGAGCCGAATTGATTCAAATGGGTGAATCAACTGAGTCAAGTTGAGTCAACATAATCGAGTCAAGCAATAGTGATGGGTAGAATAACTCGACACAAACAAGGTCTTTGGCTTGACCAAAGACACAAACGACTGACAAGACTCACGTAAGCGAACACGAACCTAGGTAGGCAAATGCAAAAGCGAGTATAGGTATTCGGCGGGGCAGGTGGGGCCTGTCACTAGAAAATGTCAATGATGGTAGCCATCGGTGGAGTTTGGCAGTTGGCTGGACGAAAAATGGCCAGAAAGGGCAAAATCGTTTGCAAATGCAGCAGTGCTACCGGCGATGTCGCGGCCACGGCGGTGATCATGGGTGGTCTAAAAATGTAGATCTCGATGAAGATAATCTGTCTAGGTGGTCGGATTGGCTGGAAGTGGCTGATCGGCACTGGATAACGGCTCGAAAGGGTAGTGACGGCAACAAAAACTCACTAGAAAAACACCGTCGCCGGTAGTGACCGCAGCTGCGTCAGTGGTCATGAGAGGTTTGGTTAGAAAGCATGTCGCGCGGTGGTCCTTTGGGTACCGATCAGGTGGTTGGTGATGAATCGGAGACTCACCGGTGGCAAACTGAAGTAGTGGTGGTGCTAGGGTGGAAATCATCAAAATCATGGGAAATCACCAGAAAATAACAAGGTAAAGCTAGAGAAAACATGGATGGCTCTGGTCTCACCCCGTGGCACGATTTTAACGTTCGACAACTCAATGGCCTAGTGGGGCCCCCATATGGGAATATGCAATATAGATATTCACGAAAAGGTTGGATCAAGATCGTCCAAACTCAAAACTGACTTGAATCCTAAAAGTGACTCTATAAGCGAGAATCAAAGCAAGAAGGCTAAATGGACCTGGAACCCTAAACTCAATCTGGCAAAAATCTAGGACTCAATCAAGCGAGGGCCATAGAGGATCAATCCGGTGATTGAAAATCCAAATGATGCATGCAAATAAGATACCCTAAAAATCCAAAACATAAAATAAATGCTACAACGACCTAAATCTAAACCTATAACCCTGGCTAACCCAAAAAACTCATTTGTATACCTCATGTATACACTGATAACTCACGCTCTATTATAGACTAACTGAAGCTATCATTTTCTTGTCGTGCATACTCTGGCACCATAACATGCTTATACACCCATCTGGGCCCCATACTCATGTTTTAAAAATTAGTCTAGCTCGAGCTCGGTCGAACCGACTTAAGAGCGGCCTGAACTGGGTAAAACTGCAAGTGGGTAAAACCCTAACCCAAAGTTGGGTTTTACAATCCCTCCTTATAAAAATTTCATCCTTAGAATTTCTCACATCAACTGCGATCGGAGGACTAAACTAAAGATGTCATCTCACAGCCAAACTGGTAGCTCTCCCTCGAAAAATAGGTGCACATGGCCCAAATGGACCAACGCAAAGCTAGAACTATGAACACTAATGAAACTCACTTGCTCCTTACAACTCTGGCTTGACAGACTACATGTGATTGAAGCTTCTTGTGAAACTTGTAAAAGTCGTGACCCGTGTCAGGATTTCATAGTCAAAACAAGTAGGTTCGACCACTATTTTCAGTGTAGTCAATTTTAGAACCCGCTTATTGAATCGAGGTCGTCCATCTCTTATGAGCCAAGAGGGTCATGTGTACCCAACTATATGATGATAACATCAATAAGACATGATAATTTTAGTAAGATAACAGTAGAATGAGTTATTAGAATATATGGGAGAACGCCCAGGTTTTTCTTATTTATTTTAATATTAGACCATAAAATTATTTTTAGGCAGAATAACGCATTAGGACCCGGTATAAAGCAGTTTGGGTGGGTTTTAGTTATAGAGTATGTCATTGTGATGTTATGGTGTATATTATTTTTTGTGGGATTTTTCCTTGTTTTTTTAGATTTTAAGGATTTATAAACGAGTAAGTTATTATTTTTAACTCGAGTCGGCGTTGAGTCAAGTTTTATTTATGAGACTATCCCCAAGACTCACCCTGACCATCTTCTCCCCAAACTCTCAAGGTCACAATTGTTGTTAGGGACGCCACCTCTGGCCGCCGCACTGTCGCTAATCGATGTTGCTAAGCCCCACCGGGCTGTCGTCATCCCACCCCAAGCACCCCCGGTAGCAGGCCGACCTCCACCATGCAAAATTACCCACACTTCATGACGTACATCCCCTTCGACCCCCCATATAATTTTCCCCATACCTAATGCCTACACTGAGGATGGCTGAGGTCTGATAGGACAAGCAGACTGAACACAACTCACTCGTCGTTGCCGTGGGCGGTTAGCGTCAGTGCAGCCGCCCTCAACACCACTACCATTAGGTCGAGCTCACTAAGTAGGTGCCACCCAAAGCTCTGACTGCTTTGCAAGAAAAGTCCCCCGAAAATTGTAGAAAAGCCGTCAAAAATTTCCAGAAAATTGCCAAAAAATTGGATTCGTTGTAATTCACTAGATCTTCCACCAAATTCATCCAGTCGAACCTTATTGAACTTCATACACTACTGGATACCAAATTTGAGTCTCAAGCTATGTGATGAAACCCTAGCCATCGCCAATCGCCGATTTAAATTATTAACTCCGATTTAATTTATTAAAGGTCATATTTATTAGCACAACATGATAGGATTGATAAATTGATTTATTAAATACTTTTATTGTGTAAAAATATGAATTTGCTTGATTGAACTGGATTAAATGAATGTTAAGGAACAAATTAGTTAAACTAAGTTATTATTGTGATCTAATGCAATGTAACGTAGGAAATCTCATGTGGATTGATGTATGATTGATGTGTCAATGCTATAGGATATGTGAGATGGCTTTGGATTAGTGAGATGGTTGTTCCATTCCTGAGGGATCCTGACAACTCCCATTTTGAGTTCCTCACACCACAAGAAATGTGGATATTTATGGGTACTGTTTAGAATAGCGAGCGTTGCCTGAGATTACTTGTCTTTCATGCTCACAGTTAGGAGATTTATGCAGGAAAGGAAAGTGCTTAGGATATACTAGTAGTCCCAAGGGACCAAGAAAATGAGAAAATATCGAAAGAGGCATCAGACCAGTCAGTTCAAGATGCTATCAAGTCTGCAGCCATTTGGCTCCAATGTAGATGCCCATAGTAGTGTCCACGAGAAGTATACATATGTTTCCTTTGGGCCGGGTTAAGTGCAGTTCGATACAACAACAACTTAACGCCTCATGCGATCTGGAGATTAAATCATCAATGAACTATAGCGATAAAAAGTGAAAATAGTCCTAACGGATCTGTAGTCTAAGCTCCAAGCGTGTCATCTCATATATGGCGAGGTCAGACTCTGATCCATGATCGTGGCATGTGCTCACATCATCAATACATCCAAAAAGAAAGACAATACTAAGTAAACCTACAACTAAACATAGAGCACTCATTTTGAGACATAATAATAGAAATAACTAATAGCAAATAATTAATAAATAAATAATTACATACACTTATGAATAAATAGATATATAAGAAATATATTAACTTAATCAACACTTCTAATCATTAAATAAGAATATCATGTACTATATAAATATACATCTAAATACAAGTAAATATCACATATACTCGTGTTATTAAACATATAAATAATTAAATAAATAAATACATAATCATTTAAAAAATGAATAAATAAATAAACAATTAGTTAATTTTAATTAATCATGAATAATAAAAATATCATAGGTATCTAATATGGAATGCATAATTAAGTACAAATAAATAATAGCATATATGCAACAAACAAATAGATAAATAAATAAATAAAATTTAGTTAAACATGAATAAAATTAATATTAATAAGTAAATATATCAATAACAATAACGAATAATCATGTTAGCATTCATCAACAAACCTAGAAATAAAAAGAAATAAATAATAATTAATTAATAAATAAACAATCATAACATCAAAATATGCTAAATAAGGTAAATATGCATTTAAACTAATTTAGGGGCTCTCAAATTAACAAAAACGATTGGAAAAACGGCAAAAAGCAGATGAAAATTAGCAGAACTGAGCCGAACCGAGTCAACTAGGGCTAGTCACCATAGTGTAGTCGTGTCAACTCAAGTGAATCAAGCAACAATGGTTGGACCGGATAGCTGGATGTTGACACGGGCTCAGGCTTGACCACGGACACAAACCAATGAAGAGGACTTGAGAAGGTGGACGCGAAAGAGGGTGGCGTATGTGAACACACGTACACGGGTCAGACTGGGTAGGAGGCACCCATCGCCTATGAATGCCAACGGCAGTGCAAGTGGTGTCACCGCCAGTCGGGATTGATAGCCCTAACAATGAGGAAGAAGATAGTGGTAGCCATTGGTGAAGTCTGGCAGTTAGCTGGCCGAAAAATGGTCGGTATGGCCATAATCGCCATCGGGGGTGGTGGCATTGTTAGTGGCAATCGTGGCCATGGTGGTGATCATGAGTTGTTTCAAAATGAAGATCTCAATGAAAGTAATCTATTTAGATGGTCGGATCGGCCGTAGGTGGCTCGTCGGGGCCGAAAAATGACCTGAAATAGCAACGAACGCAAAAACACTTTCTCCAAGAGTGACTACGGCAGCACCGATGGCCGTGAGGCAGCCGTAGAGGTGAGATACAGACTCTCTAGTTGTGAGCTAAAATGGAAACTGCGCTAGGGTCAAAATCATCAAAATCAAGGGAAATCTCTATAAAATAATTAGATGAAGCTAGGGCTGATGTGGATGCCTCATATATCGCCACATGGTACAATCTGAATGTCGAATAACTTAGTGGCCTAGTGGGGCCATCTTATCGGTATATGCAATATACATATGGATGAAAAACTCAGATCGAGACCGTCCCATGTCAAACATGACTCGAATCCTAAAAGTGACTCTATGGACAGAAATCAAAGTCAGAAGGCTAAATGGGTCTCGAAGCCTAAACTTAATCGGGTGAAAATATATAACTCAATTAGGCTAGGCCCACATGGGCATAATCCGGTGATCCGAAATACCTATGATGCATGCAATGAGATACCCTAAAAATCCAAATGTATACTAAATGGTGCAACAGCCTAAATCTTGGCCTCCAACCCTAGCTAATTATTAAAAATCATCTATACACCTCCTCCATACACTGATAACTCATGCTCTGCTGTAGCCTAACTGAAGCTATCATATGCATGTCGGGTATAGTCAGCCACCATAACATGCTCATACAGCCAACTGGGCGCCATACTCATCATCTTAATACTCGTCTTGAGAGTGGCTCAAATCGGAAAAAACTACAACCACGTAAAACCTAACACAAAGCTGAGTTTTAAAAATGTTGTCTTACGTCTAAAATATAGGTAAAACACAACGCTCAAAGATTCAAGAAGAGGAGAATCAAAGGAGTCCTACGGACCTAGATGAGTGGAGCTTTGTGTCCTAGAATGACAAGCTCAACCAGCATATCCTAGCACAAAGATGGAACCAAATAATGATAGAATCACATTGACATGCATATCAAGGCAAAAACTCCTCGCATGCACAACCCATAGAAGAAAGTCAATTATATGAATTAGATATTTAATGAAAAATTAAGCCTCATTAGGTAACTTAATTCTTATTTAGGGATTTGTGTACACTTAGTTGGAATTGACAAATTCTAGGTTTTAAATGAACGGGCTTACCATATGATTGTTTGGAGGAGCCAAAATATGTCCAAATGGACTAAATTGTAGATCAGTGGGCCCTAATACTCTAAGGCTTATGGGCAATATTTACCAAGGCTGGTCCATATGCTAACATATTGAACAAGGCTCACTAAGGTCATGCACCATTGGTATGGGTTGTTCATAGACTTAGAGCCTCCAAATGGGACTAGGTCAGTGGGGGTAGTTATCCCACATGTTTGTATTTATCCCAGAGAAATTTCAGGTAGAAAATCCAAGTTGTTAGGCCTGAGTATGCTAGGAAATGGAAGGTCATGGCTGCGTCATTTCTGGAGCCAAGGTGACCTAAGTGTATTGGGAGATTGATTACTCGTGATATACTAAACCATTGGCTCGAAAATTTAGACACAATTCTACTGGGATACATAGGAAGGTGTGAAACGAATTTCAACCAAGTACCTCACTATTTTCTTATATTTTAGGATTTTATATATGGGCCTAGAGAAGAGGGTTTAACCCTTCATTCCTACAGAGTACAGATCACCGTCCAAAAAGAGACCTTAAATTATTACACCCCAAACTTGACACAGATATATGTGTTTTGAGTGTAACAAGACCTAAATAATGAAAACAGGACATCTACACAAGAAGTTATCATTTTTATGGTGAAACAATGCATGATACTGATAGAAGTGCATTCGAAAATACATATCTATTTCTCTACATGCTCAAATTGGATGAAACTAACTTTGCAGACTCCTAACAATATACATATTTGAATAAAATATAGAATAAATGTATAACAAGTCACAGGAATGCATACAACATCAACAAAATGCAAGGATAGGCAAAGATGCGAGGTGAGCTTCACCTCCGACGGGACCGAGGAGAGGTCTCTTGGGGCTACCTACTCAAAGACCTGTTACCCTAGGTGGCTGGGCTGAGCCTACAAGGGCTTGGAATGGTCTATAAGGGAGTGGGCAGTGAGACGGAGACGAAGGGAGCAAAGGAGCAAAGGTTTCAAAATGGAGGAACTCGGCTTCTATTTCTAGGCAAAAATCTACGCCAGTGCAAGGCTCAGAGGGTGCCTTTGTGCTGCACTCTTGCAAGGAAGACCACAAAATCTTGGAAACTTGGCATCCAGGCTGGTTGCATGAACTAGGCTGCACGCCAAACCGGTTCAACTTTTGGGCACAAACATGCAACCCAACACCTTTGTACTTGGCAGGAATAGTGGTAAATTCAAAAGTGTGGGTGTAAGGGGGCTGGGCTAGTGCCTCTGAGCACAGACTTGAAACCCTAACCTTGAAAGTAGTTTGTGCAAGGGCACTTGGACAACACCTTTATGCTAGAATGTGACTCTACACGCACCTAGGGCTTTTCCCTAGCATGGACATGGCGACCATGAGAACCGTGTCGTGGGTCCTGCAGGGGCTAAGATCGAACAAGATAGTTACAAACACTCAACAAACACACACTAGACAAACAAGAGACTCGATCTTAACCTCTAACCAGGCTCGACTTAACCGAGCCAAAAATAAAAGGATCGGGCATGAAGCATCCAATGATGGTACCGAAGCCGAAAGAGGCTAGGGCTGGGCAAAGAAATACCATACCTTACTCGAATTATGGCAAGGAGGGCCGAATGCTACTAACTCAATTCGGGTAACAACCAAATTGATTCAAAAACCCTCAGGTAGACTGATCGTGTAAAACCCCGAAAAAAAATAATTAGGTTATTTTGTTTAGGGTTTTGTAAATCATAGAATGAACCATAAATAATATTTAATTAAATTAATTCATAAAAATCAATACCATAAATTATCAATTATAACCTTTAGAGGACTGGTAAAATGGTTTTAAATAAGTTTTATTTATTAAATTTATTGGATTGGGACCCATTCACATTAATTCAATAGTCAAACTTTTTTACTTTTCGTTAACACACAAATAATATAATTATTAATGATTGCATTCTTTTCTATAAAATTTAATGTATTGATTTCTTGAATTCCACACATATTGTTCTGTATAAATGAGAATTCTGTTGATGGTAAATAAAACAGCTACTTGAAAGTTTGTGAACACATTTGGCTCACAAAGGGAAGGTTTTCGAGAATTTTTATTCATATTAGGATCACGTGTCATAGTTGCGAGTGCCTCATCAAAATTCCAGGTTCGTATAATTATTCGAAATGTTATATATTCCTATTTTGGAAGTCTTGGTTAGCCTGAGCCCACATTCGACCACCATGCGCTGAGTGCAACCGTGGTTAAAGAATTGTCTCAGTCTGGCACCGTGGAGTACCCTTAAAATTCTTTGAATGATTAAATACCTGGCCCCTACCAAAAGGAGTGACAGGGCACAGTGGTGCAAGATGGCTCATTATATACTTTTGATACCGAGGGGGTGAGTCAACGACAAATATCTGTAACTATAGGCCGAGAACCACGTAGCTTGTGTGCGCATACATGGAATTGTAGCTGGATGGGTGGCCACCCACCCAACATATTAAGAGCTCACCATAGGCTCACAATCAGTAAAAGTCGAATTAATAATGTTGTGGAATATATTAATTTTTTCTGGTAAATATATGACTTAGTATTTTTATCACTAACGCGGAATTGCCTTCGCATGTATGAGCTTGGAAGGATGGGTAGAGTAGGGATAGCTGGAGAAATATTAAGAAATGTGAAGAAATTATTTTTAAGATTTAGATCATAAAAATTAATGATTTCCTTTTCATTAATTTGTTTTACATCTAATGATGGCCATTTGTTAGAATTAGTTTTAGATAAAGTCCATTCGCACTTTAGTAATTTGTTCTTTAATATTACTTTTCAAGTAAGTCATGTGGCATTTTTTTTGCATTCTCATAGGTTAGGTACCAACAGCATGTTGAGTCCAATTATGGTACCGATCCTTCTTCCTAGACAATGGTAGTTGACCAAGTAGGCTATCACTTTGCACGGGGAGCACCCAATAAGGGTAGATATTGTGGATTGGGCTATGCTCTTATTATTGTTCAGCATCTTCCTCCAGTTCTTGTCCCCTCACCTAGTTACTGGCCCTGATGACTGTTTTATCTGCCAGATTGAGGAGTTAGAGACGTGCAAACAGTACCTGCAAACAGAAATGACTAGATTACAATAGGAGATCATATCTAACGATAAAGAGAGAGTGCGCCAGATGAGGGATGAGGCTGAGGCTGGGGATCGCTGGCTCATCAAGTCATTGATGAGAGGGAGAGGCGGACGAGTGAGTGGTGAACGCAGGAGGTTGAAAGACGAGATGAGCTTATGTTTTGTCAGATATTTCGTATGGTTAAAGATTCACGTCGTGGCCCCGATGAACCAAGTTCATTGCATCTCAACGAATCTGATCCTCCAGCTACTTGATTATCCATCACGTTCATGTTATGAATGACTTTATATTTATCATATTTGACCTTAGTTTATATTTGATGAATTATTTATAGTCGTATAGATATACATATATGTGGCATCTTAAAAGTATATCGATAAGGATTATATGTTTAATAGTAAATTATAAAATATAATAAAATTTATTTTTTTCCTGTTTTTTATTATTTGTGATGGATTTGTGACCAGCTTGCCACTGCATTGTGACCAATTTTTGGTCGCAACTGCAATTGCAATTATTTGCGACCGATAAATCACCCAATTTGCAACCACATTAGCGACTGGAAAGCTGGTTGTAAATATTTTACAACTGCATTTGTGACCGCATTTACGGTCATTGCTAATATTTGTAATTAAGAATATTAATAATATGTAGCTTATTGTCAAATTTGAAATAGTAAAGAAATCACGGGATACCGAACAGATGTGACTGTTTGCAGTTCCATGCTAGAGGAAGGGCCTGAAACCATCTTTATAAATATGGACTCATTTGCCTCATTCAAAAAAGAGATAGGCAAAGATAGAATGTAGCGAGAAATAGAAAAGGAATATAAAGATAAGGAGAAGGATTAATATTATTTAGTAGTTTAATCTTATACAGAGTATTGAGATAGAGAAATCTTATAATCTAAATTGTATAGGTTGGGTGAGTAATCTTATTGTACATCTCTATATATTTGATGGTCATAATCTTTGGTTGGAGTAGTTAATTGTTTACTGTTGTCCCGTAGTTTTTGACTCTCAGTAAAAGGAGCGTTTTCCACGTTAAATCTCTGTTCTTTTGTTTTTTATTTTATCTTAATTTTCAAGCATTATTTTTTCATATCTTGTGTTCGTTGTTGTTAATCTCCAACTTTGGGGATTTTTCTCAACAATTGTCACCGTCTGTGGGAACTTTGGGTCTCATTCAATAAGATCTTGATTTGAGTGGGAGTCATGAAGGACACATTGAAGATTGGGGAGATTAAGAAATTTGATAAAACAAATTATCAATAGTGGAGGATGCAGATTAAGGATCATCATTAGGAGAAGCAACCACATCAACCATTTGTAGGTACCAAACTAAAAGCGATGTCAGTTGAGGAATGGACCTTGTTGGATAGATGAGCATTAGCTATCGTTTGATTGTGTTTAGCGCAGTCGGTGGCATTTAATGAGTCCAAACAGACAACAGTCAAAGGGTTGATGGACACATTAGCTCGTGTTTATGAGAAATATCAGCCTCTAGCATGTTACTTTTGTAGAGGAAGCTTGTCTGTTTAAGGATACCAGAGGGTAAATCTATTGCGAATCATTTGAATGGTTTCAATAAAATTTGGGCACAACTTGAATTTGTGGAGATGACCTTTAATGTTCATTTGTTTTTTGCCGAAGAGTTGGGATACAATAATTACAACTATAAGTAATACATCAAAAGAACAACTAAGGTTTGATGAAGTGTAGAGTGCAATCTTGAATCAAGAGATGAGGAGGAGGAGCATGGTAGATAGTACACCGTCCATCTCAGGCACAACTTTGTTAGTGGACAAAGGAAAGGGCAAAGAAAGAGGAAGAGGTCAAAGTAGAGGTCCTAAGAACTAATGGTGCTCTAAATCCAAAGGAAAATTCATGTGTAAGATTACTTGTTGGATTTGTGACAAGGAAGGACTTGTAAAGAAGAATTGTCCGAAGCGAGTCAAGAATGTAGTTGATGTTGTATATTCTCTTGAAGGGAAATATTGTTTATCTATTCACGATGATCACAAAATGGATACATGGTATGTTGATTCAGGTGCTTCATTTCATTTTACTTCTCACAATGAATGGTTTTGTGATTTTGTCAAGAGTAAGTTTGGATATGAGACAATTGGCAATGGTTAGAAGTGCAAGATTGAAGGTAAGGGAGTAATTCATTTGAAGATGCATAATGAAGGAAAACTTATTCTCAAGGAGGTCAAGTATATATCTGAATTAAAGAAGAATTTGATATCTATCAACAAGCTAGACCAAGAGGGCTACAAGATCACATTAAAAAACAATCAGTGGAATATCAGCAAGGAAGCATTGGTTGTGATCAAGGTGAAGGCGGTGAGCACACTTTACCCATTGTCTACCAAGATAGATCCATTTGTGTAACAACCCGCCAGTTCTGAGCCATGGGCCAAGTGTTATAATACGAAACTAAGTATCTCCTAAATTAAACTTTTTATTAATTTTTAATCATTTTAAAATATAATATAAGCTCAGAATAATAATCCTATGAACCGAACCAAAATCCCACTGCCAAGCAAAGAATAGTCCAATAACAAAGTCCTCCAGCTATCATGATTATACCCATCCTTCCATGGTCTTACTTGTGGAGGCAATTCCGCGTATAATTACAAAAGCAAGTTAATATACTCCCCAACATCATTAATTTGACTTTTAGGGATGATGAGCCCATGCTGAGCTCTTAATATGTTGGGAGGGTCACCACACATCTAGCTACAATACTATGTATGCGCACACAGTACGTGGCCCATGGCCTTTAGTTACTAATATTTGTCATTGACTTACCCTCTCCGTATCACAAGTGCATAATGACCCGTCTTACACCACTACGCCCTGTCACCCCTTTCGGCATGGAGGCAGGTATTTAACCTTTCAAGAATTTTAAGGGTGCCACCCATGTTGGATTAAGCCATTTTTTGACCTTGATTGCGCTTGGCGTGTGGTCGAATGTGGCTTAAGCCGACCAAGACTCCCAAATAAGAATATATAACATTTTAAGTAATTATACGAACTTAGAATTGTGATGAGGCACCCGTAATTATGACATATGATCTTAATATTAATAAACTTCTCAAAAACCTTGCCTTTAAATATGCCCACAACTTCGAAGTTGATGTCTTATTTAGAAATCAACAAAATTCTCCTTTATATTGAAGAATAAGTGTAGAATTCAAGAAGTCACTAAATTAAAATTTATTAATATGTGTGGAATTCAAAAAGTCATTTGTGTGATAATGTAAAGTCAAAAAATAATTATTAAGTTAATATGAATGGATGTTAAATCCTAAAAAAATTATAAATATCATTCTACCGATATAGTAAAGGTCAAAATTGATAATTTATAATATTAATTTTTTTCAAGAATTCATTAAATAATATTCATAGTTCATTCTAAGATTTACAAAAACCTTAAACAAAATATGATAATTATATTTTCGGGGTTTTTTAGTCTCCTGAGCTTGGGAATTTTCTTCCTCAAAAATATAATAATGTCATAAGGAGGAAAATTACTCATTCATCTAACTTCTTTCTAATTATATCTTAGGCATTTTTTCCAATTATGCGTTGATATACTTATATCTAGCTATATAAAAGTTAATTTAAATATCTTCATAGTATCTTCTTTTTTTTTTACAGCATTGCAACTCATATACATAGCTAAAGTGGGGCACAGTGTTCCATGACACTACTATGCATATCACATAGGTGTCCCATACCACCCATGCTATCTAGATAACACCACTAATTGTAAAGGTGTCCCATATACGCTCATTGGCTTAAGTATCACGTGCACCTAGCATAACACATAAGTGGCAAACCTATACAAGAATGATGAATGCTTTCATTTTTTTTGTTTTACCCTGGAGACAGTGGACTCTTAGACTTCAAGAAGGTCAGGATTGATTTAGATGGTTCTATGGGAAACACAACTCTAATACCACCAGTAACGACCCAGCCCAAAGTGTAACATAATGGGCTTACGTCATTTCTTTAAAGTAGTTAACCCAAGTTAAAGATCTATAGTCCATTTCCACTTATAAACAGGATCTTCTCCCAGTAGGTTTTAGATGTGGGACTTAGTTTAGGGATCTCACAATCCACCCACGAAATTTCGTCCGAGAAATTCCTACACTTGGCCCGTTGCTAGCCCCAACCCACAACCTTCTATGGCCCATGACCCACAAACTTTTATGGCCCGTGACCAGGAGCCTAGCCAACGTCCATAATCTAGCCCACCATCTAACACGGAACCAGGTTGATGGATAATAGTGTCATGGGATAGTGTACCCCACTTTAGCTATGTATATGAGTGGCAATGCTTTAATAAAAAACAAGAAACTGTGAAGATATTTAAATTAACTTTTATATAACTAGATACATGTATATCAAAGTATAATGGAAAAAAATGCCCAAGATATAATTAGAAAGAAGTCAGATGAATGAGCAATTTTGCTCCTTATATTATATTTTTGAGGACGAAAATTTCGAAGCTGGGGAGATTGTTAAACCCCGAAAAAGATAATTAGATTATTTTTTTTAGGGTTTTTATAAATCTTAGAACGAACCATGAATATAGAAGGCTTACCAACTTTATGACATAGAAGGCTTGGTCATTTGACCGAGAGTGGGATGTGGATCTTACATTCCAATGAGGATTTGACAAGTATAATTGATTCAAACTTTGTTTTTTTACCAAGACTATGTTTTAGGTAAACAAAAACGAGTAAGCTTCACAGAGGATGGGTGAGAGATGAAATCCAAAAGGTTGGAGTTGGATTATATAGATGTTTGGGGGCCAGCCTGTTAAGTGTTTAAAATATACAATATTTACCTATATTTTTAATGTGATTTTGTACTTCCTGAGTATAAATACTATTAATAAAGTGATATTTTACTTTATTTTCTTAGTTAATTAATATTTTATTTGATATACTTAAATTTGGTATTTTAATGCAGAAAACCATTGAAAAATAAAGAAGCTTATGGTTATGACAATTGGCCCCACCCAATGGCTACAATTTATGGTGTTCAACGAAATCGAGGAAGTGTAAACTTGAACGGACATTATAATTAATTTGGATACGTCAATTTGTGAACACCCTCTTCAAATTCTTGTATCTTCTCTTCTATATAAAGGGGTGGTCATTTGTTGTTTGGATATATCCTATCTCATCTCTTAGCTTAGGAATTTAGTAATAGAAGTAGTTTTAGTTTTTGTAATTTTTTTCTTTTCATAATAAAGACTAGTTTCTTTTTTATATTGTTTTCTATTTTCATTATGAAGTAATTCTCTTTCATTCTAGAGAAGAATGAAACTTAACATGATTTAATTGAATTCATTTCAAGCTCTTACTCTTTTATTCAATCGGAATGTTTGAGTTATCATGTTCTTAATACTAAGAATAGATTGATCGCCTATTTCTTAGATCATGAGGTTTAATTAGATTTCGGGAGAAATTAATTAGATTAGTCATTGATAATTCATCATACGACGAGTCTTGTGACCTGTTAGTCGTTGTGGTCGGGAGATACATAACACCGTATGCGATTGGAAGGCAAATCTTAATGCGTTAT
>JAVDBV010001223.1:0-17405 GCA_032619315.1 Piper longum
CTTCTGCCCGCCGACGTCGCCCGTCCACTGCCGATCTCACTTCCGCCCTCCTACCTCAGGGGCTGGGGGTGCATGGGGGAGGGGGGGCGGGGCACGGTCGGCGGGGGGAGGCGGGGGGTGGTCAGCTGGGCTCGGCTGGTGCAGGGCGGGGCGGCGGCGGCGAGGGAGAGAAAGACAGAGGGAGAGCGGTGGCATTCTTGTAATTAAAACTTGATTCGTGTCTGACTCGAGTAAAAAATAATAATTAATTAAAAATAATTAAAAAATCTAAAAAATATAAAAAATATCATAAATACCTGAATTTGTGTATTTATGTTGATAAATTATATAATTATATATTTTAACTATTTCTGTCATGAGCTGTCAAATTTTATATTTTTTCAGGTTTGGACCGATTCCGATTCCGATTCCGATTCCGACCAATTCTTTGCCAATTTAAAAAAACCGATTCTTCGCCGATTCTGCTCGATTCCGATTCCGATTCCTACTCCCTTGAAAACCGATTCCGATTCTAATTCCGATTTATACAACCATGATTTATATAAGGGAAAAGTTTTCCTTAGTAAGGGGCTCATAAAGTTTTCTGCCCCAAGATTTAATTTGGGATTAGATGGCCTAGATTTAATAAAAAAAAATTTCTTCCTCTCTAGCTGTAGGTTTCTAGTAAGGAGTCGCCAGTGGCTACCCGTCAACATCATCGACCTCGGCTGGCCGCCAGCGACCATGCCCCCTGCCGCTGCATCATCCTGGCCTTGGCGGCATCGACCAGCGCGCTGACCTCTGTTGCCCTCTTCCGGATGGTCGTGGCGACATGCCCTGCTCTTCCCCTCCCCTTGCCGCCGTTGTCGATCCGGGAAGTTGAAGTGCGTGGACGGCCGGCGGAGGATGAGTAGCGTCATGTCATAGGAAGGCTGTCATGACCGCAGTCGAATAGGAAGCGAGTGGGGTAGAGGAGAGGCTTGGGATGGGGAGCATCCATGGCAAGGGAGGGGGGAGCGAGGTGGAGGCTGCCACGTCCATCTGCCACTTCACCAAGTTCATCGAGTCCCACTGCGGTGCCCTACTGCCCACTTGGAGGAATTAGCTATCGCCGTCGCCTCCCATTGCAGTGCTATCGTGCCCAAGCGCCCATCCAATGCCGCCACCCCATAACTGCCCGTTCTGAGATGTTACTATACAAAACTAAATGTCTCGTAAATTAATTTTCTATTAAATTTCAATCATTTTAAAATATAATATAAGCTCGAAATAATAGTCCCATGAACCGAACCAAAATCTCATTACCATGCAAATAATTTCGAGAAAAAAATAGTCCAATAATAGAGGCCTCAAGCTGTCTCGATTTTACCCATCCTTCCCTGTTCATGCGTGCGGGGGCAAATCTACGTTAGTGATAAAAATACTAAATCGTATAATTATAAATAAATAATTAATATATTCTACAATATATGTATTACGTCTTTTAGTGATTATGAGCATATAACGAGCTCTTAATATGCTGGGAGGGTGACCGCCCCTCCAGCTATAATCTCATGTATGCATACACATGTTATGTGACCTACGGTCTGTAATTACCGATATTTATCATTAAATCACCTTCTCGGTATTACAAGTGCATAATGAACAGTCTTGTACCACTTCGCGATGTCACCCCTTTTGACATAGGGGCAGATATTTAATTTTGAAGAATTTTAAAGGTATTGCCCGGTTAAGTTAATTCTTTGACTCCAGTTGCACTCGGCGCATGGTGGTCGAATGTGGTTCAAGGTGACTAAGACTCCCAAATAGAAATATATAATATTTCAAATAATTATATGAACCTGAAATTGTGATGAAGCTCCTACAATTATGACACATGATCCTAATATGAATAAAACTTCTCTAAAGTCTTCCCTTTAAATGTGCTCATAACTATGAAGTTAATGTCTTATTTAACAATTAACATAATTTTTCTTTATATAAAAAAATAAGTGTAGAATTCAAGAAGTCATTAAATTAAATTTTATTAATATGTGTGGAATTCAAAAAATCATTTGTATGCTAACGTAAAGTAAAAAAAAATTATTAAGTTACTACGAATGGATGTTAAATCTTAAAAATATTATAAATATCATTATACTGATATAATAAAGGTCAAAATTGATAATTTATAATATTAATTATTTTTTTCTAATAATTAATTAAATAATATTCATGGTTAATTTATAAAAACCCTAAATAAAATAACTTAATTATTTTTTTCAGGGTTTTACAACCCCTTTCCCGCCTCCAACTCATCCCCCGTCCAGGCGAGGGCGAGGCAGTAGTGGTCGGGCAGGCAGGCGAGGGCAAGGGCAAGGGGGCAACCATGAATGGCTGTCGGCGGCCGGCACGGCCGGTCACCAGCTTGGCATCATTGCCCAGAATTAGATCTGAACTATCCTTATAATCGAATAGCGTAGATCAAATTTTAATTTTTTTTCTAAATTAATTGATTTGGGCTGTCCTTGTAATCCGACGGCCGAGATGAAAGTTTGGGACAAGAAATTTTTCCTGCCCTTGGGCACACCTAAATGACTCTCTTTATATAAATTATATATGCTAGTGTAATTTTTGTATTAAAGATTTTGAAGAAGTAATTTCCTGGCGTGCCTAAACGACTCTCTTTATATAAATTTTATATGCTACTGTAATTCTTGTATAAAAGATTTTGAGGATGTATAAAAATAGTTGAAATTTGGAGTAGGAACGAGTGCACAAAAAAATCTCATCCTCAGTTGCTTTAAAGGCATGTTATCAGTAAAAGAGTAACAGAAATAATCGATTCTAAATTAGATATCGTTCCATATATTCGTTTATTAAGCAACGAGAAGATTGTTTATTTTTGTACTCATACGTGTTCCAAGTCTGGGGACCCGTATACTAGACCGTCACGTCATTTAAGTGTCATTTTGGGGGCGTTAAGAGCGCGAGGCAAACAAAATGGGAATAATAGCTCACTCCGTCATTCTCGCCGTCGCCGGCGCTGGCGACGCTGCCGAAAACCTGACCTCCGACCTGTGATCCCAATCCCATGGCGGTTCCATCCGACCCCGCCCGCAAGGAGGGGGTCCACTACCTAGCCAAGCGCGTCTTCCCCGGCACCGTCGTCCTGCACGCCGTCCATGGCCGCTTCCGATCCATTTCTTCTTCCGACGTCGTCTTCGGAAAGGTGATTTTGAAATCAATGCCTTCTTCCTTGATTTGATTTCTTAAGAGTTCGAATCTCACGTCTGCGTCCGGGTTTTCGGGACGAGGGTGTAGGTTTTGCGCCATGCTTCGGGCTTTTCCTGTTTGGGGATGAGTACAATCGGTTTAGGGGTGTTGATGTTCCTTTTTATTTCTTCCCAGGAATCTGCGATTGAGCTAGTGGTGATCGACGAGGATGGATGGATACGATCAATCTGCGAGCAACCTGTTTTTGGAATAATCAAAGATCTTAAAGCATTAAATTGGAGCGAGAAGGTGATGTTGTGTTATTCGATACTTAACCTTAAAATGCCTTGAATGTATAAGGAAAATTGCAAGTGGTGCTTGTGGCAATCAAGAAAGTTGAGTTCTAAGAACAAGGTAAATCATTGCTGAGATACTGATGTTGGCCCTAATCATACGGAGGAGAATTATGATTTCACCATTTTGACTATTAACAAATAAATGGCAAGTGACATATTCAACAATACGAAGTTGGAATCGGCTCTTGATATTGGATTATTAATTGAATTTAATCGAGCTTATGTTGCATTTTAGCTCAAAACTGAAACTGGTTTGAGGTCGATTTATGATGGTTACTGTTTTCTAATTCAGATGTTGAGAAAAGACCTTTTGGTGGTGCTTTCGGATTCTGGGAAGCTCTCATTGCTTACTTTTTGCCCCGAAATGCACAGGTTATTGAGGTCTTCATTCTCTGTTTTGTTTTTTGATCTCTGACAAGACTCTTCTAATTTTTTAAATGGGTTATTGAGTGTAGATTTTTTCCAATTTCACAAATTCCTTTATCAGAGCCTGGAAACTCTAGGCACCAATTAGGAAGAATGCTGGCAGTTGATTCTAGGTAAGTTGAAGTTGCAAAGTTCTTAAAGATTGTTGTACATCTTACCTACTCACTTAGGTTTAATTTTTTATCCTTCTTATTGTGTGCACCAGTGGTTTTGTAGCTGTGAGCGCTTATGAAAAACAAATTGCCATGGTTTCTATATCAATGTCTTCTAGCTGCAGCAGTTGCGTTGAAACGGTTGGCTTTCCACTTTAATGCGATTAGTGTCAATCACTGACCTGCTAATTATTCACTTTTTCTGATCGGTTATAGTACATATGTCTGATTTTAAGCACCTTCTAATGTGTCATCATTCAGGAAATATTCTACTCTTCAGAAATTGAGGATGATGCCCATGATTTGATGGACTTGCAGAGAATTAGGATTGCAGGAACGATATGGAGTATATGCTTTATTTCAAATGATGCTTATAAAACAAGGAAAGATAGCTGTTATCCTCTTATTGCCATGGTCTTGAACAGGTAATTTGTTGACAAATTTTGGTATGGGATGAGTATATCACATATATTTGACAGTTTGGGTGGACTTTTATGAGAGTTTAAGCAAGTAACACTTGTTAAATTGATCTGTTGAACTAAGTGCTTTGGTTTTAGTACTACCATTTTAGCTTCTACCGAGTTATTCTTCTGTATCATTCTCAGCAACTACTAACAATGCATCTTATTATTACGGTTAACATTTAAATATATTCTGCTTTAGAAACATTTTATCTCCTGTCTCCCACTGCTTTGTATGCAATCTGGCCAGCTAAACATTGTAGCTCTTATAACACATTTTCTTTTTGTAGACGGGATGCTCTTACAAATGAGCTGTTACTGTTGGGGTGTGATCCAATTGACCACACTATTCATGCAATATCTCAGTTTATCGAGATGGGATCTCTTGCTTTGGATGTGAGCGAGGTTCCTCGGCTTCCCGGTTTTGCATTACTGTTTCGGTTAGGAGATATTCTTATGATGGATCTTCGAGATCCCTTCAACCCAAACTGTATTTGTAGGATAAACTTACCTCCTCCGAGTCTAATAGAAGATTCAATGTATGGTGAAGATGCGTATAAAGGTAATGATATTGATGATGATCGAAGTTTTAGTGTAGCTGCATCTGCTTTGTTACAATTGAGTAGTCATCAAGAAATGAATAGGATGGATGATCCAATGTGTATTGAGCAAGAAAGTGAAAAGTCTACGACAAACACAAGAATGATCTATTCTTGGAGCTGGGTGATGACTTCTGCTACAGATTCAAGGTTGATTTTTTGCTTGAATACTGGAGATTTTTTCTTACTTGACATTTTGTTTGATGTTGTTGATGGCCTTGATGGAATACACATGAATCTCTCCGATTGTTTGTATAGGGGCCCGCCCTATAAAGTTCTCTTGTGTATTAAAGGTGGATATATTGCAGCATTACCTGACGTGGGGGATGGCTTGGTTCTAAAATTGGAGAATGAAAGTATTACGTGTAAAAATCCTATTCAAAGCATTGCCCCTATTTTTGACTTCTCAATCGTAGACAAGCATGATGAAAAACAAGATCAGATGTTTGCTTGTTGTGGAATAAATCCAGAGGGGTCACTAAGGGTTGTTCGAAGTGGCATAAGTGTTGAAAGGCTTGTGAAGACTGAACCTATCTATCAGGGTATAACCGGAACCTGGAGCTTGAAAATGAAAGTATTAGACTTTTGTCACTCATTTTTGGTGGTGTCTTTTGTTGGGGAGACAAGGGTTTTGAAAGTAGGATTCAGTTTCAGTGATGTCACTGATTCTGTCGGATTCAAGCATGACGTTTGTACTCTAGTTTGTGGCCTAGCTGCTGATGGTGTTCTTGTCCAAATCCACCCAAATGCAGTTGGACTTTGTTTACCTACAACAGCGGCCCATCCTGATGGTGTTCCATTATCTTCTCCAATCACTACATCATGGACGCCAGAAAATGCTACTATTAGTTTGGGTTCCATTTCAAGTCATTCTGTTATTGTGGCTACTTCGAATCCCACAATATTGTTTGTTCTTGGCATTCGATCTCTTTCGTCATATAATTATCAAATATTTGAGATGCAACGTGTGAAGCTTCATTACGAGTTGTCTTGCATAAGCATACCTTGGGAGGGACCTGATCATGAGAAGCTGAGATCAAAATCGGATTTGGTTTGTGGAAACAACCAAGTTGCATATCCTTGTGGGATTGAGATTAATAAGATCTTCGCAATTGGTACACATAAACCATCGGTGGAGATTCTATCCTTAGTTCCAGGAGAAGGATGCAAAGTTGTTGCCATTGGAAGTATGTCATTAACCGATGCCCTTGGAACTGTAATTAGTGGCTGTGTGCCCCAAGATGTCAGACTTCTGTGTGCTGGCCGTTTATATGTGCTTGTAGGACTGAGAAATGGAATGTTGCTCCGTTTTGAATGGCCAGCTGAGTTCTTCCCTGCTGACTTGGAGACACCTGAGGCTGCTCTCTCTTGCATAAGAAACACAGATTCTTCTCATGCAAAGATCACATGTCCTGCCTTCACTGGGCAAAAAAATTATCAAGCTTCTACTATTGGTATAGCTGGAAATGCTACTCC
Source organism: Piper longum (assembly GCA_032619315.1). NCBI lineage: Eukaryota > Viridiplantae > Streptophyta > Magnoliopsida > Piperales > Piperaceae > Piper > Piper longum. The sequence goes on from JAVDBV010001223.1 coordinate 6,645, forward strand.
TATTCATCTACAGCTGATTGCCAGTCGAAGAATAGGAATTACTCCTGTCTTTTTGGTTCCTTTTCAGGATTCTGTAACTGCAGATATAATTGCTCTTAGTGATCGACCGTGGTTACTGCAAACAGCAAGGCACAGTCTTTCATATACTTCTATTTCCTTTCAACCTTCAAGTCATGTAACCCCCATATGTTCTGATGCTTGTCCTAGTGGGATTCTCTTTGTGTCGGAGAATTGTCTGCATCTGGTAAATGTTTTAATGCATTTATTTTGTGGTTTTTAGCATTCCTATTGTTTGAATGCATTTATTTTGTGGTTTTTAGCATTCCTATTGTTCAATATACTTCAGTTAGATTTGAACCTTTTTGAGTTTTATCTGAATGCCATCGTCCTTGTTGTATTGAAGCTTATAAGAACAAGAAATCTTAAAATGTTTAATGATGAGTTTGTGTTAAGCAATTTGATTTTGTTGAATGAAGATGTAGTTTATATGTCAAGAGGTAGTTGCAGTTGTTTACTAATGCTTCCTCGTTGGGCTGATATAACAATAGGTGTGCACTGTTGTTATTTTAAAAAAATAGAAATCTTACTTGAGCAAAGTTTTTTACTTGCTCTCTTTTTCAGAATATACATGGATTTTGCTATAGTCCAATTCCATGTGAGTTGGATATTTTAACTTGTTTAATTGTTTGTTTGTTATGATCATGACTGGTCTTGTTATTGTTATATATTGGCAACCACGATTGTTCATAAATATGTATTGATTAACTATTGTATTTGTAGGTTGAGATGGCTCAATGTAAAAGGCTAAATGTGCAGAAAATTTTCCTTGGAGGCACTCCCAGGAAAATTATTTATTGCAAAGAGAGCGGATTGTTGTTAGTAATGCGGACAAGATTGAATGATGATGGTAGTTCAGATATTTGTTGTGTTGACCCTATCAAAGGCTCATTTCGATCTTTGCACAAATTCAATGATCGGGATGTGCCAAAGTGTATGCAACTAGTGAGCGTAGGACATGCTCAATTATTGGTGGTAGGAACTGGCAAATCTGGTCAACGAGCTATTATGTCTAGTGGAGAAGCTGAAAGGTTTGTATAAAGTTTATTTTATAAAGATAAAAATATCATTTGAACTTAGAAATTCTATTGCTCTAAATTGTTTTTTTGTTTCTGTGCAGTTCTAGGGGGCACATACTTGTATTTTCACTAGAGCATATGCAGATTCCTGATCATAGTTCTCTGGTTTTTGGCTCAAAGCCTAGTTCATCTTCATCATTCCAAGAAATTGTTGGTTACGCTTCGGAACAACTGTCTACAAGTGGTCATTGTAGCAATCCAGATGATAGCAACTCTGAAATTAATAATCTAGACTCATGGAACCTAAAACTAATTCATGATAGTCTGTTGCCAGGGGCAGTACTTTCTATTTGCAAATATCTTGAAGATTCTTTTCTTGCTTCTGCTGGTAATATTGTAAGATAATGAACTCTACTTGTTTATTACTTGCATTTCAAGATTATGTTTATGTTTGTATGCATAATTCTTCTAATTAGGAATTTCTGCAAATATTAAACAGCTGTATGTATTTGGATTCGCAAATGAAAATCCTCAGCGTCTTAGAAAGTTGTCTACAGCTCGGACGCGCTTCACAATAACTTCTTTGACCACTTTTTACACTCAAATTGCTGTTGGGGATTGTCGTGATGGAGTACTTCTTTACTCCTATCATGAGGTACATATACTTCTATCTGTTTATTTGTGTTTGCTAGCAAGTAGTAGTTCCAATTGCAAAAAAGATTTCTCCTAATACTATATGGTGATTTTGTTCCCCATTTGTTAGGATCTCAAAAAACTAGAGCTATGCTATGCTGATCCAATGCATCGGTCAGTTGCTGACTGTGCTTTGGTGGACATGGACACTGCTGTGGTCTCTGACCGTGAAGGGGGTGTAGCAGTGCTTTTGAAGACCAGTCACATGGAAGGTGGTTGGACATCTTAATACCATGCAGTGCATTGTCAAAAACAACTTTTTTCTTCTTAGGCTATGTTTGGTTAGCCATGAAAGAAATGGAAAATCTAAGAAATCTATAAATAGTAATTCATGGCGGAAGCAAGGATCTTCCATGAAAAAGCTATTTGCTTATAGAGTATTTTATGGTATGATGAAATCATGAAGTAAGACTTCTACCTAGGCCCCCCTTGGAAATTTTATTACAGCAAAATTTCTTACCAACTATGCTAGAAAAAGGAGGAATTTTTCTCATGAGGGGATTTTTGCGTGATAACTAACTCATATTTACATTATAACTAACTCTTTATAAATAATTACCCTAAATTTCATTCTTTCATATATAATATATTTGTCAGTTGTTCCAAAAAATTTATTTATTATTCCTTACTGCAAGAATGTTTTTGACGATCACTTCCTACATTTGTGGTTCAGAGAGTGAAAGCCCAGAACGAAACTTGATGCTTAGTTGTTCATATTATATGGGAGAGACTGTTATGAGCGTCAGGAAGGTTTGTTTTATTGCTGCTCTTAGTAACTTCTATGATATAATTTTTATTTTAAAGACGCATCTGATTGTATTCAAAGAGATTGTTGGCTACATCAAAACTGTGGGCATGATTTAGTGAAACTTTTTCCTTCTCTTTTTATTTTTTTCATCCGTTTAGGTGGGGTGGGAAGGGGGGAGGGGGAGGTCCATAGAGGAATTTAATGTTGAAATGAGAAAACATAATATGGGATGTGGCTCTTACCACCTGACCAAGATGGTGAAGGCCAGGCTGGCAAGGGAAACGAGAAATGAATGAGCTTATTCATAGGATTACTTATTATCATAGATGCCCAAGAAGAGTATTATAGGTAGTTAGCCATGTAAACTTCTCTTCAGGTAATTTAAGAGAACAGAGCAAATGAGTATCAGTCTAGTTTTAGATTGTTGTTGATTACTTTTGTGGCTAGTAACATTCTAGTTAATAATTTCGGAATCCAAGGCCGCCAAGACTTGTATTAAATTTGAAAGCAACTAATCTGTTATTTGAACTTGCCACCAACCACTTCAGCTGGGATTTGGTGCACATGATGAGGGCTGATTTTTTGGCCTGATTGTGATTTTAGGTATTACAATGTGTAGTAGGTTCTCAATTATCAATCTGCTTTTCAAACAAATAATGAGTGATGCAGTTTGTTGTTCTTGGTGTTCTTTGGACTGATCAAAGTTTGTGGTTCTAGGGATCCTTTTCATACAAGCTGCCTGTGGATGACCCCTTCAAAAGCAGCAAAGCAGCTGAATCAATTCTTGAATCTGTAAAAAACAGTGTTGTTGCAACTACACTGTCGGGAAGTGTGTATGTCTTTATTCCAATTTCAAGGTTGTGTTCTAAAACTTCAAATCTCTGCAGTTTCATTTTTTCTTTTCAAATTAGTTTTAACCCACAGAGTTGTGTTTTTTTTTTTACCACAAAACATCCTTGATTTGAGCTATAAAATAGACCTACTAAGTTGAGTCTTACGTCTACATTTTGACAGTGAAGAGCATGACCTCTTGGTAGCTGTTCAAGATAAGCTCGCTGCTCATTCTTTGACAGCACCTGTTCTTGGAAATGACCACAGCGAGTTTCGCAGGCGTGGTTCTTTGGTATGTAAAACATTCGAATTATTATTTCATATTAAGTTTTTGGTGTTCAGAATTACCATCAAAAGCTTATGTGAAGGCCAATATCATTTCAAATGAATATGTTTTAATTATACTGTAGGGGTAAAGATATCATGAAATTTGTCATGGCTCAGTATATGAAAGACCACCCCTGCTTTGTATGTAGGCACACTTAATCACTATACTTATTATCAATTAAGCAGCGCCTTTCTTAGAACTTTAGAAAATTAAGATGAATGATTCTTTGAAGTTGCTTTTAGAACAAACATTTCATGAAGAGGATAGAAGTTTTTGGTAGTTTCCATTAACTGAATTTCTCCTTTTGTATCCATCAGAAAGGAGTCCCCAGAATATTAGATGGAGACATGTTAATCCAGTTTTTGGAATTGACTAGTGCACAACAAGCAGCTGTACTTGGAGCTGATGCTTCTTCCCCGGGAAGTTCCTTGACGCTTTTACCAACACCTGTCAGTAGTGTTGTTCGCTTGCTTGAATGCATACACTATACACTTGGCTAGCCAATGGACTGCCAAGCCGCCAACAATTGCAGGTTGAGAGCGCTTTATTGTCATTTGCTGTCTAGTCAATCTCTGTCCGCCAATAACGGCCGGTTGTAGATATTGAGTTTTGATGATGACAATGATCTTGTCTTTTGACCATGCGGCCTGCCGGTTTGAAGTGATTTATTCACCGAGGCCAAATTTACCGCACGAAAGAGTTACCAAATCATCCAAATGAAAGCGCTTTCCCAGTAGTCAGGAGTAACGATTATGTTGATGTTGTAAATGATACCAGTCTTGTAGTATTGTAGCTTTTTATACATCATAATAGATAAACTTTGGTATAGGAGGTACTTGAATTCATTATTTGGGTATGGAAGTGACAAACTTAAGTTTTTGGGTATGTGATGAAGAGTGTACAGTAAATTTAAGAAATGGCAAGAGTGCTCATCTGGTTCAGTTTATTTTTTATTTTTTGTTTTTAAAATTGGATTGGTTAAGTTTATATAAGTCTCTAGCCAATCTCACTGGCAACGGCCAATGGTAGTTTCTCCGGTGACGAGGCTAGGCTTGATCAATAGGAGGTGCGGTGGGAGTGGTGTCGATCGAGGCACGGCGTGGCTGATCGGAGTGGTGTTGATTGAGGCATGGCAGGGGTGATCGGAGTGGTGTTATGGGGGTAGATGGTGGCGGCTTGGCGGAATAACAGGACAGTTCCAAATTACTGGTGGGAAGAAATGTAATCACCGATGATATTGGTTGGGAACCCGAAGATTGCAGAGGTATGAATTAAATTGGAGGAAATGTGGAAGAGCCTCATATGCTATTATAGTGGCCACGATGCTGTCAATAGCCGGAATAGTGAAAAAAATAGTAGAAGTTGCCAAAAATCAGGCGACTTTTGGTTGTCATTGTGATTCGCAAGAGGGGAGGAAAGTGAAGGTCAGGAGGAAGTAGGTGGGAGGGGAAGAGAAGGGAAGGATAAAATGGAGGTGGTTGGGTGGGGGATTTTGGTTGTAAGGTGGGGGTGGAGATCAGTGTTAGTTTGTTTTTATTGTTGTTTTTTTTATTATTTGAGAGGATAATAGAGGGGCTATATTGTTTATTTGCAGGCAATTTTTTAAATAAACTTATTTTTCTATTAATTTATTTTTTCGGTCAATTTATTTCTTAGTCAAATTATTTTTTATTGATTTGTTTAATCAACTTATTTTATAATTATCGTATTTTTATTAATTTATTTTTTAAAAATATTAATACAAGTATTACGACCGATATTAAGAAAAATAAATTGATTAAATTTAATTAATTCATTTCATTTGCAATTGACAAAAAAAATAAACTAATTAAAAATAAGTTGATAAAATATAGGTCATGTAATTAATTCATATTTTGACGACACTAATACATTTTTGTGAGTACATTTTCTATAAATATTTTTGCAAAAAAATTGAAAGTTTTTTAGACAGTTTTTTTTAAATTAATTTATTAATTTATTAATGTATTACTTGATGATATTATAATTAACCTACTAATAAAACGATTAACATTATAATCAATTCGATTATATTATAGATGGCATCATTTGTTAGGGTAGTGACATTGATAAAATTGATGGCTTTTATTTTGAGAAGAGTGTTTTTTCTTGATGTCTTTTGTTGCAGTGTGCATACGAGCGGGTAATATATTAGTAATACCTAAATATAAAATATTGAACTTAAACTCAAGGTAAAGTCAAGATACATGCATGAAATCATTATATTTAATTTCTAATTGCACTCAAAATAAAGTTTATATATATATATATATATATCATTTTATTTTATTTTTATACCTTGTTGAAATAGACTAGATAGCTGAGATCCCACAATGATGCTGTCAGATTTCTGTTTGATTATTTTGCTACATGTGTGTTGAGTTGTGTTGTGCCCAATTGTGCTCAGATTATGCTCTCTCTTCCGAAGGGGGGCTAGATTCTGAAATGCGTGAAGTATTTGTTTATTGATTGAAGTAGGAGGAATTCAGGAAAGAAAAAAAAATTAAGGAAGATGGGAACAAATTTTTTCCACCGGCTATACACAGTGGTAGTGATGTTTTTAGGATATGCCTCGGCTCCTGCATCACCTGATTCATCTCCACCTTGCGCCAGTTTCACTGTACATTTATGCGACAAATCACAATCTCTCTTCTGTAATTGGGGCATCTCAAAATCCCTATCGGCTGCGAAGTCGTTGACAGTTTCGAAATCAAGAGTAACTTGCATGGCAAACTCTAGAAGGGTCAAGATCATTGGTGTCACATGGCTTTCCTTAAGGTAGAATTTTTCACTTTAAAAGACATCACATGTGGCGTATTCCTCTCCTTCAAATACTAGCTAACCTCAAATACGAAACAAAAACTAGTCACTGTAATTCTGAAAATAATAACACCAATATATATCACTATCGAACTACTAGTCGCACCCGAACTAGTGCACCTAACAGGCTATCGGCTATCGTTAAACATCAATTCAACTCAATCAACACACGCACACACGATACCGATAAATCACCAATACGAGTACCGCTACGCCAAGTTAATACCCAGGACACCCGACACCATCGAGTTCTCGGAATCCCACCGAACTCGACCAAGCAACCAAATCCGATGTCGACTTTAGCCTATTACGCAACCTCGATTCCAACCTTTATTTCAAATACAATGAACAAAGAAATATACAAGCAATCACACCCATGACTACTTGCACGTCGTGAATATGCAAACCCCACAACATTGGTTTCCTCTCCAACAAGAAGACTGTGAGAATTAAGAGAAGCCCCTCTCACATTAATCCTCACAACACAATCCCATGTCTCTCCCCTTGGATAGATTTGTCACATGCAATTCACTTAAATATGAAAAGCACTAAGGTTGCCAAACGAGTAATATGTACCTCGATTCCTTGGATGACGATTGCTCCAAACAATATGTGAAGTTCTAGCCCTTCGACTTGAAAGTTTGGCTGCAGCAACTCCACAGCCCGCACTGAATCGGCAAGTGCTTCTCCACACAGCACTTCCACACAATCTCCCACTCGTTCTCTCTACAACTTGAGTTTCTCTCCTCAAAGTGTAGAAAACCAATTGTCATCCATTTTCCCTGAAGACACCAACAAATATATGTACATATCTGCCCGTGTTTATCTTGAAGTCCCCAAGATACTTCTTAGATCTGATTCATCTTTATCTCTAAAGATGTTGCCTTATCCAATTTGCCATTGGATAGAAGATCCCGAATCTTATCATGATCATTATCTTCAAGTCAGCTGCACTGCTGGCCTCAAGCTCCACCCATGGCTGGACCAATTCCAGCAATCGAACTCAAGAGTTCTACCCTCCCGGCGTTGTGGCAATTTTCGACCAGAATGCCGGAACTCGAGTACCGCTACTCATTGGCACTCGACACCGCATGGGGCTGGGTACCGCTCTAAATACCAGTATCCGGTTACCGATCACGCTCCAACATATCGCTATCGGGTACTGGTCACCACTCCTATATACCGGTACTTGCTACCGATAGACGCCCCATACCGCACCATGTACCGGGACCGTGCTTGCTCGAACATGTTGACCGTTCCAAATACCAGTATGCTCTAGCACTGTCTCTCGGTACCGCTACCAATCACGACATGCGCTACCTGTACCTGCCGCAACCTAATGCACTACACGTACCGATCATGTAGAGACCCGGTACCGCTAGTTGCTCGGTACCGCTCAACATGTGCTCACCACTGGTGATCGATCACGCTTAGTCCTCGCTCGATACACCTTATCGGTCATGCACGACCCATGCTCATGACGCCTAGCCGATGGTGCTCGGTCACCAGCACCCGACTACCACTCCATCACGAACTAGCACTCGTCATGAGGTCTCTTGGTCCCGTCACGGCCCCATGCTCGGTACAACATCACCAATGCATAGGCCGTATGGACTGCCGCTCCCGACAATCTCGTGCACTAGGTTCCACACCTGCAACTCAACACAGATTAGTGTGGTAAGTTATTTTCACCACCAAGATGGTTCCAACCACCCCTCTTGGACACGGGATCCCTAGGAACAACACCAAAATCCTAGTCTCGTCTCGTCCTATGGACTAGACCTATGACAATTCTTCCCCACCAATGAGACCCGATGTCCTCATTGGAGGGTTAAGTTCTCTTGGTTCTGCTCCCACCATGCCACACACCCCTTTCCAGTTCCTTGCTAGTTTCTCCACTCGGTCCCCCTTTCCACGTTATCAGCACCTCATTCATTTCTCCACCTTTTTCTCATACTGCTGCCGGTCAGTGGGTGAACTTCCCCTCAAACGAGCTCTGATCAGATCTACCAAATCCTCATGGAATGGTACACGAAAACTAACCTGGAAAGCTAGATGAAATATGTACCCCTTCATCTCAAAATCAACTTGAACTTTGCTTTGTAGCTTGAGCTTCAGCTTTACTACCTCGGTCAGTCAATCAGCTCAACCCTCGTGCATTGCTTGCCTCTTCGAGACAAACTCAGGTACAATCCTCCACTCTTCTCCACGTCCCTGTAGAGTAACCCCTTATGGTGTAAGGGATTCATAACCCAAAGTTGAATAATGACGCTGCTCAAGCACCAAAGAGTTCTGACCAGCTTCCCCTACTGGCTGTGACGACCTGCCTTATATACTCCTCCGTGAGTAATGCATTCGTCCACTCAATCTACTTCTTAGACTGAGATTCGTTAGTTGTAGACTCCCCTGCAACTAATTATGTTGCTGCCCCCTTATCCTCCGGGAACTCAGACACCCCGTCTAGTGAGACCAACCTCCCTGATCTCTTCGGTGTAGGTCGAAGTTGCAGCAACTCGGCTTATGACCATCCATCCGCCTTGCCCTGTGATTCACTCAACCAGGACTTCACAAAAACTCCACAATCAGTTCTCGTACTTGACCAATAACGCACTCGCATTATGAGCGCATACATCTAGTTTTCACCGCGATGTTCATCCCCTCGGGTATCTTGGGACTTTTCCTCCTCGATCTTTCATAGTAGCCCACTGATAGGAAGATACATCCAACACCTATCAGCGTATACCACTTCATGATCGTCTAACCAACACATTGGAACCAGCTCTCTAGTGATTCTGTCAGCCCTTTGCTTGTCCTCTGAATCTATCCCCAAAACCTACCCCGGTAGCAACTCTAGCCACCTTGCTTGTGTCGATACTAACCTCCCTTTGGTCTTCAAGAAGGCAATAGTTACCTTGTTCTCCCTAACAAGAAACTCCGACCCGGACAAGTAAGCTCCCAGCTGATCAAGATCCAGCAATCCCGATATTGGCTCCAATGATCTAGTAGTTTTCAGCAGTTCGAAAACTACCCTACATGGCCTCAACCATGCACCTGATTGCCCGTTGTGCAGCCCATTAGTCACTGATGACTCAACACAACTGACTGTGTGTGTGAGCTTCTTACTGGCCTCCCATAAGAAACTTCCTTGTGTCATCTCTAACGGTTCTGGCCACTCGGTAATGGTTCGACCCTTAGATTCCTCTTGCGCCTAGCCATCTTTGTGCCCTAGGAAATTCCCCTTCCTTAAGCTGAATTCACACCATAACTGTACATGTAAAGTAAAGTCTTCTGAACTGATCCACAACCTACCTCTTCTGACCCTGGTGTTCCTCTACGGACTCCCTTGGCATGTCATCCAGCTACACATGGACTTGCCAACACCTCGAGATCAGGTCCCGCTTGGTGACGCCTCTATCTTGACCAAGACTATTACATAAATAAGCAATAACAGAAACATGGTACTGGTTCATAACGGTTACCTCATTCGATCCCTCCATGATTAGAGTAGGCATACCCCATGATGGCTGAACCTTCCCCAACTCCAACATCTCTACCGACTAGACTTCCAATTCTGTGAATTTACTTGGTGGCATCCTCCATGATGCCTCCATTGGTGGCATCTTCCCTAACGCCTCCATTGGTGCACTCTCCTCTTACACTACTTCGATTTGGTGTTTGATCAAACTCTTGGGAAGTGACAAGTTCTCCCACTCGTCAAGCATTATACCGGAATGATCCTCTAGCAACCCTACTTCCGGCCCCATCACCATCTGGTCCGGTTGAATCAGCACCTCCTCAGTAAGATCCATCAAGGCACCAAGCTTGTTCCGGCGAGCAAGCCACATGGCTGCCAGTTGTTTTCCCTTACCAGCAACGTCCTTGACCTCAGAAGGTCTCCCTTGGCCAAGACAAAGCAAGCTCCTGCCTTATCCATGATCAGCAACCCTCCGAGTTGTGGGAACACTCCCACTTCAGCAATCCTCATGAATGTGTTGTCGAGGATCAAATCGAAGTCATCCATCTCAATGACTAAGAGATCTACCCGGCCATCATAATCTCCTAGGTTGATCCTCAAAATTTTGGCAATCCCATCAACTTGTCTAGCCTGCGAGTTTATTGCCTTTATCTTATTTGTGTTGATTCCAGTTTTCAACCCTAATTTCAATGCCATCCCCTTAAAAATAAGACTATGCGTCACACCTGTGTCTATTAAGGCTGAAACTGACTTCCCATTCACTACACTTGGC
>JAVDBV010001224.1:0-20303 GCA_032619315.1 Piper longum
GACCTCATTGAAGGATGACATGGCTTCAACCACCTCTTTTGTAAATGTTCTTCCAACTCCAGAAGACCCAATTAATACAGTGGGTTTGATTGCCTTCAACAGCAAAACACATAAATGGAAGCAAAAAAGAGCCTGATATACTCATATTTGGGGTGCAGTGCTTGCACTTTTAAAGAAATTAAACTTTGCGGTTTGTACCTTGACAGCATCTAGAAGATCATTGACAGGCTGATGATCGTGGGCCCATGGCTTCTTAAAGTATTGCAATGACTCCTTGCGGGAACTCACAATCAACCCCTTCAGTAGAAAGGCCATTTTTCATTAAAGAACATGAACAAAAATTATAGGGCTGATGATAGAACAATGAATGTCCCACATTCATAAAATACCTTAGAATCCACTAGCCAAATCTTTTTGCGGCTTTCCTCAAGTGAAGCTTTTGTCTGAAAATGTTTTGCATGTTTATAAGTGGAAGATACAATCGTATGGAGAAAAAAAAAGAAAGAAAAAAGCCAGTCAATGTTTTTACTTGTTTTGACATCTCCAGAGCTATAAGTTCTGCTATACCAGTTCCAGCCTGCAAACATAAATAACAATGTGAACAAAAGTTTGTTAACATTCACAAATCTCTAAGACAAAGTCAATAGTTATTGCCATGAAATTTACCTCACCGGCCCCAAGGAACAAGAATGTATGTTCAGCTAAAGTACCACCCAATAACCTTAGTGCAGCCATAAGTCCGGCAAGGACAACAGAGGCTGTCCCCTGCAATGTACAAACCATAAGGTCAAAACAAAGTACAAAAAAGAAGTAACGTCAATTACAAAATCTTAATAATCTAACCAACCTGGATATCATCATTAAACACAAGATGTGTCTTGCTATACTTCTCAAGCAACTCAAATGCATTATGGTTCGCAAAATCCTCAAACTATTAGAAGAAATTAAATTAAAACTAAATTAGTAAAACAATCAAACTAAAACAAGAGGAATGTCTAATTTCGGTTAGCAGATGAACCTGAACAAGGATTTTCTCCCCATAATTCTGTTTGACAGCAGACATGAATTCATGAAGAAGCGCAATATATTCCTGGTATAGGAAACTGACTATCAGAAAATATGCAATACATATAATACAACATGACAACTCAAGAACCTGCTAAACAGCACACCTGGCCTCTGGCCCGCTTTTGCCTCAGTCCAATATAAAACTCATCCTTCAACAATGCCTCGTTGTTTGTTCCCACATCAATTGTTACAGGCAAGCACTACAAATAGAAAATAACAACTTCAATTTTTGAAGCAACAAGTAAAGTTAATTCCATAATTTTGCACGATGGATATTGTGTTATAAAAGAATGAAGGAAAACATTCATCAAGAATACACACCGCTGAAGGTCGAACACCGCCTAGAGCAGTGTAAAGAGCAAGTTTACCAACAGGTATTCCCATTCCCTTCAAAATGGAAAGAATAACATGAACAAAACATGACTTACACTCATAGACTACTGAATCAAATTTTGAGGAATACAAGTAGCACTTTTACCTGGCATCCAAGATCACCAAGACCCAAAATACGCTCCCCATCTGTGACAACTATTACCTGAATATTCCTCTCTGGCCAATTCCTCAACACTTCAAGAATTTTCCCCCTGCAAAAGTTTAAATGTAACAACAAATTAGACAATAAAGTTCATGCAATGATAGAAATAAAAGTCCCACAAAAGCATACTTCTCTTTCAAACTTATATAAAGACCCTGAGGACGCCTAAAAATGCTGCCATATTTCTGGCAAGCCTCACCAACTGTTGGAGTGTACACAATGGGCAACAACTCCTCAACATTGTCGATAAGAAGCTTGTAGAAGAGTCTTTCGTTCATTTCCTAAAAAAAAACCAAAATTATTCTTTTGATCATGTGAACCAGACGAGATGATAGCATTAAGATAAAAAGTAGAAACTTTTCGTACAACAAATACACACAAAATCACCTGAAGATCCATAAGAGCCATGTATTTCTGCAATGGAACCTGGTACTGGCGAATATTATGCATGAGCTTCTTAACCTGTAGAACAAATTTGTTAACAATCAGAAAAAACGCCACACTGGTAAAACCAGGTATTTATAGTCCAAACAAAAAATGGAGAGTACGTACTTGTAGGTCTTGAGACACGCAAACTGGAGGCAGAAGGCCTCTTAAGTAATGGGCATCTCTCTCTTTATCTGTGAAGGCAAGTCCCTTATTGTGGTGTGGGTTCCTCAGCAACGAATACCCACTACAGTTAACAAGATAAGAAATCCATTCATCCACTTCACCCATCAACCACAATCAAGACAAGTTAAGATCATAACATAAGCAACCAGAACCAGATAAAAAAAAATGCAAATTTAATTTTCTTCTTTTATACCTTATCAAAAAAAAAATCTTCTTTTATGAAGATAGAAGAGAACAAAACAAAAAAAATTGTCCAACCAGGGCTTGAAATTGAATTCCAGTTCTTTTAACTCATTCCAACATCAGTAGCTACAAAAATAAAGATCCCGCCTTAATTTACCTCGTGTAGAACACCAACCAAGTTTTTTATTATCCCATATAAACCTAAATTTAGTCCGATGAAAGCACAGATGTTTTGACCAATACATCATCAGAATTTGTCTTCCGCAATTTACGATGAAAAACAACAAACTTTCCTCAAAATTTGAAGAAGCGGATTTTTTTTAAAAAAAAATTGCAACTTTCCTTCTGCCGACAAGAAAATTCCAAAACTTAGAATTTACCAGTATAAAATATTGATAAGTATATATCAGATTAAAAATTGAAAAGCGGACAAAGTGTCATAGATATGAAAAAGTTGAAGAAATTGAAAGAAAAGAAACCGCTTATTTGTCCGGTACCTAGCAACAGAGACGGTCCAAGGAGTAATAGGTTGATCCTGCGTGGCCTGATCTTCGCCGTAGGTATCCTTCACTCCCCCGCCAACGGTCGAAACGCTACCATTCTCCATCTCCAAAACAGCGGTCACCCCTTCGCTCACCTTGGTCTCCATTGCAGCCCGTACCTGGCCGTTCCCTTCCCTGCCGCCGCCGGCGGCGGCGGCCGAGCAGCTCACCGGTAACAACCTCGCCCTCCCGCCATGCCAACGCTGCGCCGGAAACCCAATTGGGTCGCTCTTCTGCTCCTCCAACCAAAAACAAAAAGAAAAAAATCAGATCACGGGCGCTTCAAATCTCCAAACAGAAAAGAAAAACTCGAACAAGAAATGACAAATCTTGCGCCGGAAATTGGCGACGGCGACGCCCGCGGACGAAACCAAGAGCGTAAACGATGAAATCGCGACGACGAAAAGATAAGATCTCGAGCGCAACAAGAACAAATCGGGGTGGTGAAGAAGGGAAGGGGAGGTGGAATGCGTGAGCTTACCAAGAAGGTGGTCCGGTTGAGGGAGATCATGGCGGGCAGGGTTTGGTGGAGGATGAGGGGGGGGGAGGGAAGAGGCAGATCCTTCCTTGCTCCGCCGCCGGAGAGAAGTTGGAGGGATGGAACGCCGATGTGTCGGTGGAAGAAGAAGAGGAGGAGGGGGTCACGGCGCTTGTTTATATACACGCACGCGCACGCCATCCTGCTTCTTTGGGTTGCCAGCTCAGTTGCCACCCCCCCTCTCTCTCTCTCTCTTTTTTACTAAATAATAATAATAATAATAATAATAATAATAATAATAATAATAATAATAATAATAATACGTTGTTTATTAATGATACACACGTTATATTTAATACGGTGTAAACTCCTATTCATTTACAAACTCGAACTCTGTGCGCTTGTATCGTCATCGTCAATTTTTTATCTAACGATCCACATTTAATAGTTATTAATGGACTTTATGTCACTACTGCTCATAATAATTATTGATCATCTATGGCTTGCTAATGCAACTCACTTTACATGTAAAATCTACCCTATTAAAACTGATTTATGTTATTGTGACTAATTTTAAAATTTTAAATAATGGTGTTTGGATCTAAACTATACGAATATCTTGACACAATGTTGAATGTAGATGTGCGGTATTTTTTATTTAAATTATATATCATTTAAAGTACTTGACACTAAAATTTTATTTGATGTCATGGAATTGTACGAAATAATTATAAATTTTAAAATTATAAAAATTTGTATATTTTGATATTTTGAAATTTATAAAAAAGAATTTTAATTTCAGTTAAAACAAGTTTTAAAAAATTACAAAATAATATATTTATGTAAAAAATAAAATTAATTAAGAGAAATTTTCTGAGCCATGTACACATGAAAGATAATATTTTATATTTATCTGATTTTCTTACTATCTGTAAGATTTTTTAAAAAATTTTATGTCATTTTATCTATTGTATTTATATTGTATATGATTTTTTTTATTTATATTAATTTTATGTCAACCAAACTGATCTTAAATAATGATAAAATAAATTACAAATATTTATATTGTTTAAGGGAGTGTAAATTATGATTTTTTGTGATAGACACTTTTATGCACATCAGTCTCTCATGATTAAGCTTTTTAGAAAATAACTTTATAATTGATGTCATCTTGTACTATAAGAAAGAAAAAGAAACCGTGAGAACTGTACAATTTTATCATTTTTTTTGTTTGGTTTGAAATAAAATGTGTGAAAGGGAAATTTTTATTTCATCGTGGTAGAAAACTTCTTTGTAGTTATTTTATTACAAAAAGAGGAAGGACATAAAAATAAAATGATGATGACGATGTATAAATTTTTCCTTTTTAAATAAACATACTTGAGAAAATAAAATAATTTTTCCCCCTTTTCACTCACTTGTTTTTTATTTTTTCATCATTCAAACGTGCATGTCGCAGTAGAGATTAGCTCAAAATTTCTAAAGCTTTATCAAGTTTAACTCTAATCGAAGGAGGATAATTTAAATAGTTTTATTAACTAAAAAACACATCATATGAAAAATCCGGATCAAAAGTTATTCTCCCTACGCAAATATTCTTTCTACATGCAGGTGTGCCGGTCCAGCAACTGCAATGAAGTCCAAAACTCCAGCCATCGGAGGAATCGAGTCAGTTGGCCATCAAGCAGCGCTCCCCTCCTAATAAACATCGACGGCATCTTTAGCGGTCTTAGCTCTATCAATTTTGCACGAAACACATGTCCAGCAAGTGCAATGAGGTCCAAAACTCCATCCATCGGAGGAATCGAGTCAGTTGGTCATCAAGCAAAGCCCCCCTCATAATAAACATCGACAGCATCTTTAGCGGTCTTAGCTCTATAAATTTTGCATGAAACACATGCTTAACTAAAAACACAGCATGCGAACGGTTGGTTTTTAGCTATCGATGAACGTTATGTTTATTTGAAGAAAAAAACATTAACATGGTATCTTGTTTTATTCCAAAATGGTATACACTTGTGTGATCTTAAGCTAACACTGTCTTATTAATTTGCCTTGGAAAAAAAAAACCTAACAGGACAAGGACAGTGGGTAGATCAAGCAATTGACCTCTTTAACTTGATGTAATAATGCACCTAAGGCACTAACCGGCATTGGCATGAATCTTGGAAGAGCTAGGGGAAGCAGGGAGGCCGTGCTTGTATTTTGGGGGTGGAAATGGACGTTGACACAAAACTTGTAGGACGGAAATGGTTGGTAAGTTGTTGGTTGGTTTGGTTGACAAAATTTAATCGAGGACGCCAATCTCTTCTACCCCTGGCGTTCATTTTTATGAACGTAGGCTATCATCCCCTTGAGCGGGCCAAACCACCGCCTGAAAGGAGCAGTTTCAAGTTTTGGACGTTTTTCTATTTTATTTAGCAAGCCTAGCCAAAATACTCTTTGGGCTTGTGATCATCTGAATTTTTGTTCTTTTATTAAGTTCACAGCAGCACTAACATGCAATATTGAAAGAAAATAGCTAGAACATGCTTTTGAAAAGATTTTAATAAAATGAGATTATATATATAAGCAATCGTATTTTAGTCACTCATGGTGTACCGACTTGTGACTAGGTTTTACAAAACGCAAGTCATATGGTCCAGCATCCCACAGTGATGATATAGAAGGGACTAGGAAGTCGGTAGGAGGGCCGGCGCAATTGAACGCAGTGCATCTCCTAATTTCATGTCACATCGTGAATCACTAAAAAAAAGATTAGTGAGAAAGAGAGACGAAGAAGACTAGTCCACTATTCATTCTTTTGTGTTGATTGAGGAATTTGTGATCAAACCAAGTCTCCCGATTTAGTAATGATGATAGATTCAATGTGCTCTCAATGCTGATCGCGTGAAATTGAGATCACGTGGCTGCCTGCGAAACCGTACGCTTTTTTGTGTTAAATTTTTTTCGACTTTTTAATATATAAAATGTTTATATATTAGTAGAAAAATAAAAAATTAAACGAGAATAATTGTCAATTCTCTATCTATCACCACTAAAGGGTATTTTCAGGCTTAGATTATTTTCAATTTTTATTAATATTATTTTTTAAAATTTTGTTCACAAAAATTAGCCAAATGTGATCAGGTAAAAACAACATCTGCTTAAATATTTCTTACGAGAATTTGCCTTCATTATTATTTAAATATGAGTGACATTAATACGATCAAACTGCTTTATATACGTATGTTTATTTTTAAAAAAAGAGGTATCATTATATCATCTACTTAATTATCATTTACTTTAAAAAAAATTTTAATTGTGAACAAATACTAAAAAAAAGAAAAGAGAAAAAAAAAGGAATAGGGACGTGTCGATGACGCGAGATGCGTAGACATGACCAGAAAAGTATGCGTCCGCTGTGTTCCGTCCTCACGCGGCTACCAGGCGATGCGCCTGCACGTCGTCTCCCTTCTCTTTTATTTAGTTATTAAATTGTTAAAAACTCGCCCTTTCTTTTACCCAGGACAATGGCACGCCCTTCACTTGGACGGTTTTACCCCTAACAGTCTTCCATTCAGCCGAGTCTTGTTTAATCTAGAACTGGTTTTGGCTCCTTCCCAGAGCAACGCCGATGGAAACGCCGTATATCTTTACCGTCGATCATCCCAAAAATTGATGGTGGAGACGCATGACATTTATATAGGCTGTGCTCTCGGGAGGAGCCAAAAAATTTCCTTTAATTTATTGTATTTATGATGGCAGGAAAAAGTAGGCCATTAAATCGGACGATTGAATATCAAAACAAAAAAAAAAATGAATTGGGGCCGTTGGCGTCTAACTCATAACGCAGAAGGCAAATTAATAACACACACAGGTGAAGAAGTTATGGTTTCAACTGCGCAAAAGGCCTAACAAAACCCAACGCGGGAGGCATTGATAAAGAGTAAAGAATAAGAAGCGTGGCCGACAAAATAAAGAAAGAAACTTGGTCACCGCCCGGCCACTGCGACACCAAATATGAAATACACGCTGATTCCCCGTTTTCACTTTCAACCATCCACTCTCGTCAATAGCTACTAGCTATACTCGCGCCAATGGTTTTTGATCAACGGGAAGGGGTGCATCTCGTGAGATTACTTTTTTTTTATGTACACGCCAGGAGGGAGGAAGATGAGCTCAGAAGTCAGATCCGACCATTTCTAACTAAAGACGGAAAACTGAGACAAAACTATGTTAGACTAATCGTAGGGTAGCCAAACTTATGTAATGTCTTCAAGGGAGTCGATCGATTATATTTGCGTCGGCCTTGGACTATGCAGCATTTACGTTCAAGCTAAGACTTGTTGAAAACATGAAAGTTGCTGAAGACCCTGACAGCTCTTCCGCAGTTAAGCGAAATTTCCATTAGAATGAAATGGTGGGTGGGCGAAGACGAGAAGAGCAATAAGTCGGGATCAAATAAAAATTTTCACCGGATCCTATTTTGATGAGAGGTGTGCATCAGTACTGTTACATATTGGACTCTGGCTGCATCTACCATTGATGATTGAATTACTAAGAAATATTGACAAAAGCCACATGCATGGAAAATGTAAAGAGGACCATCATTTCATTGCAATAATGCAATTAGTATAATTGCATCTACTATCCAGACCTCACTGGTCATGTTGCACAAAAGCAAATGGGTTGGGGGGGACCACTCGATGTGGTCTGAATCCCTCCTGCGTGGGTGTTTCCCTAACCTGTGATAGTCAGGGACGCACACGTCAGTTATCACGTCCCCTCTTCCACTGCTACCAATAGTTGGGAATAATAACATTACAAAACAGTCTGTTCGGCAAAGCAAAACGCATTACAAGAAAAATTATGACAATCGGAAAAGATCAGTCCCTTGTTATGAACAGAGAAATTACTAGTCATTTAATTATATTCACTATACTATACTCTTAAGAAGATTGCCAGCGGCTCCCTTGCCTTAATCCATGTGTAAGCTTTCTGAACCAAATGGCCGAGGCTTTGGGTATACGCCGCATGTCGTTGTTGGTGTAATTGACGTAGTAAAGACCAAGGCGAAAGGGGTAGCCATTGTCCCACTCAAAGTTGTCAATGTATGACCATAGCAAGTAACCTCGAACGTCTGCTCCCTCCCTAACAAGATTGAATGCAATACAATAATTTTTTTCATTTTAGAATAATTATCGTAACTGAATATATAGATCTTAACAGTACTAAATTTACCTGATGGATTGAAGGGTATAATGTAAAGTCTGTTTGATGAATTCTATCCTCTCCGTGTCTTGCAAAAGCTTGTCCACTTGTAGGGCGCCATCGTCAAGACTAACATAGCCTGCTCATCATGAACACACACATGAGGTCAGCTTTTGGCCAATAGTAATATTTATTAGAGATGAGAGTATGTAGAGAATAAAAAGAATGTAACTTTTCATTATATTCGAATGTTACTGTAGCAATAGCTATTTCCTGTTTTACTTGTTGTGAAAACATTCTAGATTGCTCTTATTTGTGTACATATAAAGGCTTAATACCAACGTTAATATAAGTTTTACACAATTCTCAATATGGTAACAGAGTATGGTGAGGGCTTGATGATAGCAATTTGATCAATTGCACTTCACAAATTCCTATGTGTTTTTGTTGCGTCAGCATTGTCATCACAGTGAAGACTGTGTTTCTGCTGGTGAAGATCAATTACTTCAATTGGTGATCTTTGGTGTGGAAGAGCATTGTTGCGGAGATAAGGAAGTTTTGAGAGGGTTTGGTGTTCTTACTCTCCTAATCTGATTGAACTGTTATTGTTCTGTTTGTGATAAATTTCTGTTTCTTTGTGACAATTCAAGTTCATAGTTGTTACTTTGTCAGATTATTTTTATTTGAGCTGTTTGCATTGATTTACTACACGAATTAGTAATGGAAAACGATCAAGTTGATACTTCTATTCATGATAGTCAATGAGGAAATTCTTCTGAACACAACACTTCCTCGATGTTGCTTGATTTGTTGAGGTTTCCTGTTGATTCATTGTTGCAGCTTCAATGACAAACAATGCTATGCTTTTAAACTCACTTCGTTATCCATATCGAATTCATGTTCATGCTCCTTCATTTGTAACAATTCGGTTAAATGCAAAGAACTTTTTCCCATGGGAATCTTAGATCCTAAATTTGATAGAAACATAGATTTGCATTGGATTTATTGATGGATCTATTCATTATCCTCTTCATATTGGTTCTTCTGATTCCATTGCTGTTAATTGAAAATTTATGGCATAGAAAAGAATTGATAAATTGATAAAAGGGATGAATAATTGGATCATTGAGTGAGGAAATTCTTCGTCGAGTTGTTGGACAGGATAGAGCTGCAGATGTGCGAAAATCATTAAAGGACTATTTCAACAAAAAGATTATGGACAGGGAGTTAACATTACATCATTAGCTGGAAATATTACGAAGAGATAATTGTGAATCCCTCGATAACTATCTTTTGAAATTCAAAGCAATTTGTGATGAACTAGCTGCAATCGATAAGCCACTGATGGATGATAGAAAATCATTTTGGTTACTGAATGACTTAGGATCAAATTATCAAATGTTCATTACTATGATGTTGAGGCCAACATTACCTAATTATATTGAATTGTTGTCAATGTTGCATAGCTATGAATCTAAGATTTCAACAAGTTACTACAAACAAGTATAAAAAGGCAAAGGCAAATGTTCAAAAGTTCACTTCAGAGAATCAAGGCTTTGAACCTGCTGCTATGACAAATTCTTTGGCTTAAGAACTAACAAACAAGCTCACTATTAATGCTAATGCAAGCAAATATGTGTTCCAACTTGTCAAGTTTAATGAAGAACTCAAAGAAGCTTTACGCAAATTTAAAACTATCTATCAGATTTGTCGCAAACCAAGACACACTGTTTTTAAGTGTTTCAAACGAAACACACTAACAAACAAGCTCATTATTAATGCTAATGCAAGCAAATATGTGTTTCAACTTGTCAAGTCTGATGAAGAACTCAAAGAAGCTTTACGCAAATTTAAAATTATTTATCAGATTTGTCGCAAACCAAGACACAATGTTTTTAAGTGTTTCAAACGAAACACAATATTCAAGGAGAAGAAGTCATCTGATGAGGTTAAGCATGCTCAACATGCTCTCAGTGCTTTCCAAGCTCAGAATGTTGATGCTAATCAATGGTTACCTAACTCAGGTGCGTCCTCCCACATGACTAGAAATCTCTCCTTATTTGATGATTATGTGTGCTATGATAAATCAGATGTTGTGTGTATTGGTGATAAAAAACAATTAGATATTAAACACATTAGTTTTGTTAATATATATATATATATATTATTTTTGGACTAGTAAAACTAACAAATGTGTTACATGTGCCTTCTTTACAATAAAATTTGCTGTCAATTAATTAGTTAATTGACAATATAATTGTGTTTTTCATTTTAACTTTCAGGGATTCCATGCGACTGATAGAGATCTGGAAGAGTAATTCTAGCTGGCACTCGAACAAGCGGCATCTAGAATATCATGTCTGGACAACATATTGGTCTTTATTTAAATTGACAAAGGAAGACATCATGTTTATTTTGGCACTTTAGACTTGGTCATTGCTCTTTTGAGACTATTAAAGTTTTGAAGACTCAAGGACGCATACAAACAACATCTGAAAATTTTGATTCTGCTGTTTGTAGTAGCTATCAACTAGCAAAATCTACCAAATTGCCTTTCTTAGACAGTGATGCTAGATCTGATATTCCTTTCCATAAAACTCATTGTGATTTGTGGGGACCAACTCCTTTGCTGTCAACTAACAAATTCAGATATTTTGCAATTTTTGTTGATGATTGTACTAGGTTTATATGGTTCTATCTGTTATATAATAAATCTGGCTTCTTTATTATCTTCAAATTGTTTGAGAAGCTAGTCGATATGTAGTTTTCTGCAAAAATAAAGTATCTTCAGACTGATGGAAGGGGAGAATTTATAGGCCATGTTCTTCAAACATACTTGGCTGAGAAGGGAATTTTGCATTAAGTAACATGCCCTCATAATCCTGAACAGAATGGAGTTGTTGAACGAAGACATAGATCCATTGTAGAAACTGGTCTAGCTCAGTTATTTCACAGCAAAGTGTCAAGTCAATTTTGGGTACATATTTCCAAATTGCTATTTATGCGCTCAATAGGAGGCCATCATCTATTTTGCCGAACAATTCATCTCCATTTTTCGAATTGTACAAAAGAAAGATTAACTATTCCTCCTTACGAGTGTTTGGATGTAGGTGCTACCCTTGTCTTCGAGTATATAACATTAATAAGTTTCAGTCACGTTCTCATCCATGTGTGTTCTTAGGGTATAAGACATCCTATAAAGGTTATGTGTGTTACAATCCTCAGACCAGAAAAATCCATATATCAAGACATGTGATTTTTTATGAACAAGTTTTTCCTTTTGCTGCCACTGTTCATAGTACTTCATCTCCACCTTCTCACGCAAGTTTTAATACTTATTTAGACTTTGTTCCTTTGCCTAATATGCTATCATCTACAATAAGACAAGATGAAGAATTGATTTCATTTGTTCAAGAAAATCAATTTGATCCTCATGTTATAATTGTTTCCACTACTAACATTAATGAAGAGAATAGTTTCTTGCATTCAGGAGTGTGATGCTTCAATTCCATCTTCTTCTAAGTCTAAGAATGTTGAAGGCCACTTAGTGACTACTAGATCCAAAGTAGGTATTCTAAAACCAAATCCAAAATATACTTTGATCACTGTTGTCTAAGCTATTACTGAACCTAATTCAGTCAAGGCCGCACTTTCTCATCCTGGATGGTTAAAACAAATGTAAGAAGAACTAGCTGCTTTGGAGGAAAATTATACATAGGAGCTTGTTGATAAGGAAAGACATATGAATACCATTGGTACTAAGTGAATTTTTAAAGTAAAATATAATGTGACAATACTATTGAGAGATTAATAGTTCGGCTAGTTGCAAAAGGTTATAATCAGCAACAAGGTGTTGATTATTTAGAAACATTCTCACATGTTGTCAAGCCATCAACTATAAGACTTGTTTTATCTTTTGTTGTTACCAAAAATTGGTTTGTGCACCAAATGGATGTCAAGAATGCATTCCTTACAAGTGAATTGCAAGAAACTATCTATGTTTCTCAGCCACCAGGGTTTAAGAATGCATTGTTTACTAATGCTCTTTGCAGACTTAAGAAAGCTTTATATGATCTCAAGCAGGCACCGAGAGCTTGGTACAATAGGTTCAGCTCTTTCTTATTCTCTCAGGGGTTTCTGTCCAGTCATGCTAATTCTTCTTTGTTTGTTTTGAAACAAGATAATACCATTGTTATTATTCTTTTATATGTTGATGACATGTTAATTACTGGAAATGTATGAAGTCTATTAGACAATTTTTTTGTTCAACTTCATCATGAGTTTGCTATGACGGATCTTAAATAGGTTCATCATTTCCTTGGTATCCAAGCACAAACCTTCACATCAGGCCTTTTCTTGTCTCAAAAGAGGTATGTTCTACAGTTACTCCAGAAAGCAGGGCTACTGGATTATAAACCATTGTCCAGGCCAATGGTTAATAAGCTTACTATTCCAGAGAATTCTCTTCTACTCTGCAATCCAACTTTGTACAGGGAATTAGTTGGTTCATTACAATATTTAACATTTACGAGACCTGATATTATGTTTGTTGTTAATTAGATATGTTAGCATATGCATAACCCTACTGAATTTCATCTTGCTCAAGTGAAGAGAATTCTAAGATATGTATAGGGCACTCTGGAGTATGGCCATTTTCTTACCTCTAATACTGATTTTCAGCTATTAGCTTACTCTGATGCATATTGGACAGGTTGTCAAACTACATGAAGATCTACTAGAGGGCACTACACATTTGTTGGTGCTAATTGTATTTCATGGTCTTCTAAGAAACAATCGACTATTTTTAGATCAAGTACAGAAGCTGAATATCGCGCCATGGTTGTTGCTGCAACTGAAATAAATTGGATCACTTATTTACTCCAAGATCTTCACATACTTCAATCTAATATTCTTGTGCTCTATTGTGACAATCTTAGTGCTTTGTTTCTCTTTCTCAATCCTGTTTTTCATGCTCGTAATAAGCATATTGAGATTGATTATCATTTTGTGAGAGAACAAGTTGATTTGAAAAAGCTTGAAACACGACACCTCTCCATAACTGAACAGCTTATTGACATTTTCACTGAGGCCTTGCTGTTTCAGCCTTTCTCTCGAATTTTATTCAAGCTTGGAATTGTAGCCATGTCCAGCTTGAAGGGGGTATTAGAGATAAGAGGATGTAGAGAATGAAAAGAATGTAATGGCTATTTCCTGTTTTACTTGTTGCACAAGCATTCTAGATTGTTCTTATTTGTGTACATATAAAGGCTTAATGCCAAGGTTAATATAAGTTTTACACAATTCTCAACAATTTCACTGATGGATTTTAACCACTGAATATTGAGTTTGGATGAAAAAGAGTTTTGAATAAATAACGCAGAGAACATAGATAATACCTATTTCCGTGATGTATATGGGTGGATTATTGTATTTGAACTTGACATAATCCAGCAGAAGTTTGATCCCGCGAGGGTAAGATCTCCAGTACTCCACTCCGCCTTCCTGTACATACATTTCACCATATCTTGAATACCCATTTTTCTTAAACAAATTTTAAAAATATTTGATCAGTGTAAACCGTAAAGGTAAATTTGGTTGAACAAAGGCTCACACTTGGGCCAATGACGACGCCATCCTTCTCATCTGCTTATGAAGGAACAGAGGATCAAAAATCGTAAAAAATATAAATTAGAATCACAGAATTAATCAAATTATAAAGTAGCTAGGCGGAAAAAAAAAAAAAAAACCAGTAGTGACGGCAAAGGCATCTGGAACTTGGGGGCTATCAGGCAATTGCTGCCCTGGATCTTCACTAGTAGGGGGTGGAACCCAAGTGGAATTGTCCATCACATAGAGAGTTACGTAATGGTTCATGCCAACGAAGTCGAAAGAACCTTTGATGCACTTGGACTCCTCCCTAGTAAACCTTGGTAGCCGGCTTCCTACTATCCTTTTCACTGATGACGGATAATCCCCGAAGAATATCGGATCCAAATACCTTCCAAAATTTCAACCATAACATTTAATAAGAAACTTAGACACAAGTAAACAAAAAAAATCCTTGAACCATTTTTATTTTTTAGGAATAGTTTTTAGCCACGGGCCGAGCCTCTTAAGATACCCTCTTATAAATGTGAACAGCAGAAAGGGGGAGCCATACAAGCCAAGTGTATTGTCCAAGACACGTTGAGTAGCTTGAGCATCCTCCACCGACGAGGAAAGGGGCATGTACCAGTCTGAGTGCACAGATATGCCAATGCTCCCCCCTTGCTTTTTCTGCAACATTGCATTTACCAATCAATTTCCACGAACGTGATGAACCAAGAGGTAGACAACTCTTTAATTGTGTAAGCATATAATAGACTACTTGGTATTTGGATCTGTAGATTTGGACGGCTCGCATGTGTGCTAGGAGGAGGTTGTGCGCCACAATATATGGCTCCCTTGTGGAGTCACCTTCTGGGCAATTGCCAAAAGGAGGTGAGCACCTGCCTGGTGCATTGATTCCATTCAAATAGCCATGGGTGGCGAAGATTGAAGGCTCGTTTATGGTTACCCATTTTTTCACCCTGTCTCCGAACTCCATAAAGCATAGTTCTGCAAATTCAATGTAGTCATCCCTGTCATTGCAATGCAGTTTTATTAACTCGCGCTCTTTGAGGCCCATGAAAAATCAAAGTAGCTAGCATCAACTTAGAACTACAATCTCACAGTATTCTTCGGCTTCTGAATCCTCCATATTCGTCCTCTAGAACTTGCGGTAAGTCCCAATGGAAGATGGTGATGATAGGCTCGATTCCTAGTCAAACATTTCTAGAAGACATCAATTTTATCTTACTCCAATTCGAATCATAGGTCAGAAAAATCTTTAGTTCCTATGATGCCCGAGTTCTAAATGATTTATAATTAGCAAGGTACCTTGTTCGAGTAACTCGTCAATTAGACGGTTGTAGTAGTCTACTCCTCTCTGATTCACCTCTCCGTGTCTAAATGATCCTCCTGCCACTCGTTTAAGGTAAGAAGAACTAAGAACCAAGTGAAAAAATAAGCTTAATTTTGCAAGGATAAAACCCACAAATTTTAAAACCTGGAAGCACTCGAGGCCAAGATATTGAAAACCTGTACACATCAGTCCCAAGCGTCTTCAGAATCTGAACATCTTCCTATAGAAAATTAGAAATATATATAGCGTCATATAAATTGGGAATGCTGTCTTGCTGCTCAGGGATTAATGAAGCAGCAATATGATAAGTATGACAAGGTTGTATATCGCATTAATTATGTTTAAAATAACCTTGTAACGATGGTAGACATCGGCAGCTACATCTCCACTTCCATTTCCGAGTATCTTCCCTGGACATATGGAAACAATAGTTCAAAGGTGTTCATGTTCTTGTAACATGCACACATCAAAAGCAAACGCATGCCCCAGTGGATTGAACAATATTGAAGAAAGAAGCGAGATTAAAAAAATAAAAATAAGTTAAAAAAAATAGAACCTGGAAGAGAGGAGAAGGTGTCCCAAATGCTGGGTCCTCTACCATCTTCCCTAGCGGCTCCTTCCACCTGACATAACAAAACCAGATCGATGTTAGATAGCTTCGAACAAATTGATCAAAATAGGAAAGTGCACTCATGGAGGTTGGATATGATCTTTCCACTTCCTACTTGGTACGCTGATGTGCTGAAGCCGAACTGGAAGCCACGGGGGAACTTGGTTCTTTTTGGATATGAGCTGCCAAGGCAAAACTCTGATGACAGTACCAGTAGAGTTAGAGACAGAGAGCAGACAATGGATAAAGTGAACCGAAAGGAAACCATTTCTGTCGTTCTCTGTTTGAATACTACTTGCCACCCCGATTGGCCAGCCTGCAAGTTTGGACGCTAATTAATTGAGAGGTATGGTGAAGGGGCTGTATTTGTCATTTTAGAAAAGGCGGCGTGCAGGCGCATCTATACGCTTGGATTGTCATAGCAACCTCCCACGAGTTTCATTTTAAGTGTTGCCACTCTTTCACGTGGGTCGCCGCTCCAAATATCCATTCATGCATAGGCTCGGCTCTTTGGAGCGCCTTGGCCATTGACTTAGCACTGCTGTTCAGAAATCCGAAAAGAGCCTTACAACTGAAATCCATGCACGACTTTTCGGAGGAGACTACACACTACTACCCAAATTAATCCCCAAATTAATCCATACAGACACAAAATACGAGAAGTTTACAAGAAAAATTAGCTTGTTGAACCGATTGTAGGGAAATTATAGCTAATTGTACCTTAATTTCGTGATTTTTGAAAACCAAAACTAAATGTAGAGGGCCTTGTGGGTCAATATGGCACTTAGAGGAGTGTAATTGGGCCGTGAGTCGTGACGAACTCTGTAGGGGGCCATATACATAACCATTCAGAAGTTGGGCCGAGACGCCATTGGACAAGGTTACAGAAGCATACACACTAGAACTTCTCATATCTGTTATTATGACGTATGTACGATAATCTTTAAGGTTAGTTAAGGGTGTAAACGGACGAGCTAAGTCGAGTAGGAGTGTGTTTGAATTTAGCTAAGTCGAGTAGGAGTGTGTTTGAATTTAGCTTGATATAAAATAAGTCAAATCGAGCTTTAATATAAACGAACAAAACTTTGATATAAACGAACCAAGCTGAGCTTGTCTAAAATTTATGGTATTTGAACTTAACTCGTATTTAGCTCGTTGTGTTTTGAGCCAAACTTAAGCTGAACTCGAGCCGAGCTTAAGTCGAGTTCGAACTGAGTAAATATTTATATTTGGCTTGTACTTGACTTATATATGATCAAAATTTTTTTCCAACATTATATAAGTTTAATGTGACCTCAATAGTATTTACGAGCCGAGTCGAACTAAATATTTTTTTTGAATTTGAATATATTAAGTTCGAGTTTCTAGCCAAGTTGGGCCGAACACTCCTTAGCTCAAGTATTCAATGAGCTTATCTATTTCGAGCCGAATATTTTTTCGAGTATAAAATTAACGAACGCGAGCCGAGCCAAACCGAACCGAACGCAAAAAACTTGCGACCAGACTTAGCTCGTCACTAAGGTTAGCAAGTTTTAAAAAAAAAACTCAGAAAAAGACATTGGCAAGCTTATTATGTACTAAGCAGTGATTTTTTTTATTTGGAATTATGTACTTTGCAGCCGGAGTATTCAGATGAGAGAGAGGACACCATGGGGGCAGTGTTTCTCTCACTTCTTGTATCATTAAGAGGTCTCTTCGTTGTCCCTCAACTTCGAATGAATGATTCGGTAGCAATATTCACATTCAATTTCAACTCATAGATAAACACAAGGGTGCCATGACATAACAGCCTCGATCTCTTCTCTACCTCTCACATTGGTATCAAGTCTTGAAGACTTGAAAACCTCTGTTCAAGACATACGACACTACTTGCTGGAGGTTGACTGCAACCGTTAATTTTAAGTACTGTTCCAATCTGTCTGTGTAAGAGGATGCGGAGATTGTCCGGCAGCTGGCTAGAAAGGAGGAATGCTCTGAGGGTGCCTAAACACATTGTCCGGATCAATCTCCCTTTTGGCTCTCACCAACCGATCATAGTTACCCACAAAGTACTTCTCGCCCCAGTCTCTTCCCACTCCAACACCACCCTCCACCTTACTAGCAATCAGACCACTCCAATCCACTACTCCCAGGTCCAAGTCCACATTGTTCACATACGCCCTTCTCGGATTATTGGACACAAACGGCTCCATGTACCCGTATACCTTCCTCATCCCCTCCATGTACTCCTCACCCTTCCCTCTTATTTCGTCCTCCTCGTTCCAATCAACATAGTACTCGATCCCATACAGAATGCCAGCTCGGTGAGGAAAGGGAGTGGCGTCTTCCTCGATCCTACCCAGTGTCCCACCGAACGGGTCGAGAATGATGGACATCTTGGGCTGTCCGGATATCATGTCCAGTGCCCCTTCCAGTGCCGATGTTGGAATTGGGTTGGTCACGTAGTCGGACTTGGCCATGGTGAACGTCCGTTTGAAGGAGTGACGGCTCCGTAGGTCTTGGATAGTCTTCACTGCTTCGAAATCGCCTCTCAGGAATATGACGGCCTCTGCCCACGTTACCTGTGTAAAATTTTCAATAATTATGCTCCTCACCACCTTGGTTAGTATAAGACAGAATTTAATATTTACATGTCTTCACGCTATAATAAATCAGGACACAAGTAGAAAATATAGCGTCGGTGACAAAAAAAATTATCATTAA
This sequence comes from Piper longum, assembly GCA_032619315.1. Taxonomy (NCBI): domain Eukaryota; kingdom Viridiplantae; phylum Streptophyta; class Magnoliopsida; order Piperales; family Piperaceae; genus Piper; species Piper longum. The sequence continues at coordinate 18,868 of JAVDBV010001224.1, forward strand.
TTTATATGGAGAGTTTTTGTGATTTGTGACAGATGATGAACTTCGTTTTGTGACACTTGTAAACATCTAAGTGATCTTTCTATAAAATTATAATATTTCCGTATGATAGAATCACATTGTTTTACTTGATATAATTTGTTCAGAACTGGGACATGTATGCCACCGGTAGTTATTCATAGTAATTAATGCCAACAATAAAATCTTTATCTTAATTTATGTTCAAATTAGTCGACCACTTAATTGTTCAACATCGTATTGATGTCGAGCTATACCTCTTTGCAGTCTTGTCGTGTGACATTGAGCTCGGGGAAGAAGACGGCCATGGCGGCAAGAGTGGACAGTTTTGGTTGCAAGTTCAAACCCATGAACATCAACGACACTGCTCCCGTACTACCACCTCCACCCCCAAACACCAGGCCTTGTACAAACAAGTCATCGTCTACCTCCGACGACGCCACCACCTGCCACTTCTCCCATAGCTTCGCCACCATGGCCGACCTCCCACTCTTCACCACCCTAAACACCGTCACCCTCTCCGGAACCTCCACCAGCTCCACCTTCCACCCGACGATGGCCCCCCAAGTGCCGCCGCCTCCGCCGCGGATAGCCCAGAAAACGTCCTCACCCATCGCCCGCCGGTCAAGCACGCGGCCGCTGCCGTCCACCATACGCACGTCCACCACGTTGTCGGAGGAGAGACCGTACTTCCTTGCCAGCGAGCCGTAACCGCCGCCGGAGAAGTGACCGCCGACGCCCACCGTCGGGCACATCCCCGCAGGGAAGCCGCGGCGGGAGGTGGAGACGGCGAGGGAGTAGTAGAGCTCGCCGACGGTGGCGCCGCCGCCGACCCAGGCGGTGCCGGCGTCGGCGTCAAGGGAGACGCGGTTTAGGTTGGCGAGATCCACGAGGACGAAGGGGTGGTGGTCGGCGCGGGAGGAGAGGGCCTCGAAGCTGTGCCCGCCTCCGCGGAGGCGGATGGCGAAGGGGCGGCGCTGGGAGCACCGTACGACAACGGCCACCTGGGTCTCGTTTTCCGGCGAGACGACGGCGACGGGGTTGAACAACTTACTACTGGGTAGCTTGGAATGCAGGTATCGTAGGTTTTGTATGGAAATGGTGAGGAGGTGGTTGTAGTGGGGGCTGTTGGGGGTGGTGAAGTTGGTCACCCCGCCGGAGTTGAGGCAGGTGATGAGGTCTCGACGGCCATGGCTGCCTGAAACTAGAAGAGGGGTTGGGAGGAGGACGATGAGGAAGAGGTGCAAGAGCGCCATGCTATTGCTCGCCTTCTTCATCATTTGCTTTGGACTGGGAGAGCACTGTAAAAAATATGGTCTCTAGCAATCTAGCTTAAATATACAGCCGCCATATACGTGCAATAATTATATATATATATATATATATATATATATATATATAATTCTTGAGTTTAAATGAAT